>JAWZYT010002970.1:0-85000 GCA_034508575.1 Petrolisthes manimaculis | reverse complement strand
GTTGGTTGTCTGTGTGTGTTGTAATTTAATATGTTTTTGTAGTACTTAATTAATGTGCTGTGGTTAGTTTAGTGAGTTGAATTGTGTTGTGTTGTGATCTTATTGTGTTGTATCTAATTCTGCCGTGGTTGGATGTTGTGTTGTGTTGTGTTGTATTGTTTATAATTATATTGTCATGTTGTGTTGTGTGTGTTGTATTGGAGAGGGGGGGGGAAGGGGAAATTAACTGACATATTGAGAGAGAGAGAGAGAGAGAGAGAGAGAGAGAGAGAGAGAGAGAGAGAGAGAGAGAGACTGACATCCTGGAAAGAGAGAGAAAGAGGAGGGGAAGGGGAGACTGACATACGAGAGAGAGAGAGAGAGAGAGAGATGGGGGGTGAGGAGAAGGACTGACTGACACACACACACACACACATACACACAGCAAGAGAAAGCGCACCACAATGGACACAACTAGATCGATAATCCAGCTTCGAATTTCCAATGAGCAATATTATATACGAGGCTCAAAATATGGAAGACTTAATTTGATGCCAGACAGAGCTAACCAAGCCAAGGGTACAGTCCTGCTAAATCTGGCTGACGGTAAAACACAAAATAATAATAATAAAAATACTACTACTAGCTTACTACTACTACTACTACTATTACTACTACTACTACAACTACTATTATTATTACCGTACTATTACTACTACTACAACTACTACTATTATTATTACTACTACTACTACTAATAATAATAATAATAATAATAACGATAATAATATTAATAATAAGAAGAGGAGAAAAGAAAAATGAAGAATAATATGAATGGATTAACTGTTTTTATTTTTGCTGTCTCTAATTGGAACTGATAATCGAACTTTTATTTTTGTCTCTCTTTCTTTCTCTCTCTCTCTCTCTCTCTCTCTCTCTCTCTCTCTCTCTCTCTCTCTCTCTCTCTCTCTCTCTCTCTCTCTCTCATGATAGTTCGCTTTGGTCGGTGTAAAATATATATTAACTTTATATAAGGAAGTTGGTATAATTATCATATGCAAGCAGTTAAGAAAAAAACCAACTACTCGTATTATTTAGTCAACAACAACAACAACAACAACAACAACAAGACCTGCTGGTATGCTTATTATGGCTGGTGACTGTACTAGTGAATGAGGCAGGTGGTAGTGGTGGGTGAATGGTGAGTGAGTGGGTGAGTGAGTGGGTGGTAGTAGTGGGTGAATGGTGAGTGAGTGAGTGGGTGAGTGGGTGAGTAAGTGAGTGAGTGAGTGGGTGAGTAAGTGAGTGGATGAGTGAGTGAGTGAGTGAGTGAGTGAGTGGGTGGGTGGGTGAGTGGGTGGTAGTAGTGGGTGAATGGTGAGTGAGTGAGTGAGTGGGTGAGTGAGTGAGTGAGTGAGTGGGTGAGTGAGTGAGTGAGTGAGTGGGGGAGTGAGTGGTGAGTGAGTGGATGAGTAAGTGAGTGGGTGAGTAAGTGAGTGGTGGGTGAGTGAGTGAGAAAGTGTGAAAGATTCCATATCCTCCTCTCAAAGTTAGGAGATATAAATTTATAAGTCGCCATCCAGGGCCCATGTTTATAAAAAGTAAGGTTTGCTCTAAACTTCTGAAGCTAAAAGTTTGTTGGTAAAGTGTGTGTTCATTCATTCGTGGCAAGGACGGAATATTGGAAGGACTCGTTTATCTCCAATTTTCCGACTACATCACGTACAGTCACAAGCACTGATAAGTATTCAGGCGTGCTTCTAATACCAAGAGACAGTAAATAAATGCACAATCAGATCTCCAATGGAATTACTTCGTTGTTGGTGAATTGGTAGACTGTTCCAAGCTTCAACCAAAGCTGTTTACTTATTAGTGCTCGTGACTGTACATCAAAAATAAACACAGTAGCATTTATAAGAAGAGAACAACGTTGCACAAGACACACCACCAAAATAAACCACATGCAATACTTGAAAACATAACCACGTTCATTAAGAGGTAAATATTCTCTTGTTGGCATATTGGAAGGGTGGTAGTGAATAGTGATTCCTCCTAACTATACCAGACAACAGACAGACGCCCTCAATGGTGTACTAATAGGGGGTCTGTTTCGTGGCATAGTTTGTAGGAACCAGAGAGATGAAGAAAACAGGGCGGTCGAGCCATCTATAATTTTTCTATTTAACCTTCACCCTTACTCAGCCCTGGTATGTATGTACAGTTGGACACAGGAATGGGTGGTACAACCCATGAGGTGAAAGATACTTGTCCCATGCATTTGAGTAACCAGTGTCTATTATCAGGTATTGTACTTGCTTTTTATTACCATCCTCAATACTGACTTCTGCCCCTAGTGTCTCCCATTTGGTACTAAGGAACTTGATATTGGGAGAAATTGAACATCTTTCACTTGGGCTGTACCACGAATTCCTTTGTCCACCTGTACTATCAAAGACAAAACACGTGTCGCTGTCTTATCCAATGATTAGATATAACTTGTGAAACATAATGAAAATCCACCACAGTATCGTTGGTGCCCAGAATAGTTAGCCCTCTACCAAATTTTTCACCAGATTTCACGACACGAGTTTTGTCTTTTATAGTACAGCCATAATGAAATAATCAACAACACTTTCTTTCCATCGTGCAAATACATCAGTAAATATCAAAATATAATCATACAACATCTTATGTCAACTCAACCCCTCAATTATTATTATTATGAGGTGCTGCAAAATTATACACGTGTTGTTGACTTGTGTTCTCTGTACCAATATATTTACTACAATGGAAGGAAAGTGTTGGTGGATATTTGAGTGTGGCTGTACAGACAAACCATTCAGGGAACAATACACTTTTGTACGTATACACTGGAGCATCTTGATTCCTCCAGAGTATGCCAGGAAACATTATAAGGCTAGCTAGATGAAGAAAACTAAGGGCGGCCTTGGTGTTTGGAATAACTATATAGGAGGAATCAGATGCTCCGAATTTAACATCATAATCATCCAGCGTACCGTAGACTGTAAAACCCTATAATATTCATCACCCACAAAAGCAAGGCTAGTATTAACCTTACAATATTCACCACCCTGTAAAAGAAAAAGGTATTTAAAACCCTATTATATTCACCTTATAAAATTCACCATCTAATAAGAGAAAGGCTAATATTCACTTTATAAAATCCACCATCTAATAAAATAAATTCTAATATTCACCCTCTAATAAAATAAAGGCTAGTAGTATTCACCCTATAATATTCAGCATCCAGCTAGTGTGTTATATGGGGTTGTAGGGTGAGTGATGGGTAAGTATGGGTATTCCTAGAGAGCCCCCCCCCCTCACAATGACAGGCTTCGGCTAGGGGAGGGTACGGGAGGGGAGGGTAGGTGGTGATGGTGTTGGTGGTGGTGGTGGGGAAAGGGTGGGGGGGGAGGGGGATATGATCTTTCTCTTGCCTGGGTAGGTAAGTATATAGGGGGGAGTTTATTATGGTTCCCGAAGTCTGCCCCCGCCCCCCACACTTTTTCTTTCTCTACTGCCCTACCCCATCCTATCCTATCCTCCTCCTAACCCCCATCCTATCCTCTCCTCCTAACCCCCAATCCCCTACCCCACTCCCTGTCCTCACCTAACCCCCACTCCTACTCCCTTCCTCAAGCCAGCCCCCTCCCCCAACACTCCTACCCCCCTCCCACACATTCTCTTCCCCCATTCCCCTCCCTGCCTCCTATCTCCTCCTCTCCCCTCTCCCCCCATTATCCCTCAACCCAGCCCCCTCCTTCCCCTACCTACCTACTTTCCTCATATCCCCCCTTCCTTCATCTCCCTACCTACTCCCCTCCTCTCCCCCCTCCCACACATTCTCTTCCCCCCTTTTTCCTCTCCCCCTCCCACACCTTCTATCCCCCCCCTTTCCCCCCCCCCCCAGCCCCAGCTCTTCAGGTAGAACCCCAACTTTGATTTGGCCTTATCAAATGACACAGCATCACCTTGACAAATTATACACCCACAGCCACGGCCCCCCTCCCTCCTTAGGCTTCAGGAGGTCTGTGTGTGTGTGTGTGTGTGTGTGTGTTTATTTATGTATGTGTGTATGTGTGTGTGTGTTTATTTGTGTATGTTTGTGTGTGTCTGTGTGTGTCTTTCTCTCTATTTGAGTGTAAATGTGTGTCTGTGTCCGTCTGTCTCTGCCTCTCTCTTTCTCTCTATTTGTGTGTGTGTGTGTGTCTGTCTGTCTCTCTCTCTCTCTTTTACCGATTCTTTGTAGGGCATCTTTCCTTCTCCTTCTCTTCCTCCCTCCTTTCCTTCTCCATCTCTCCCTCTCTCACACACGCACACACAGATTGCTATGTCTCTCTCCCTGGTATCTGTCTCTCCCATCTCCGTCTTTCATCTTTCTCTCCTCAATTTCTTACCAGTACATCACACACACACACACACACACACACACACACACACACACACACCTTTCCCCTCGCCCTCTTCATCTGTTTCCCTTCCTTTGGCTTGCTCCTTTTCCATTCTCCTCTATTCCTTTTTTATCATCTCCTCCTTTTCCCTTTCACCTCCTTTTCCTCATTTCTCCATCACCTTATCCTCCCTTTTTCCTCCACTTCCTCCTTTCTCTATCATCATCTCCTCCCACTTTCATCTCCCCTCCATTTCCTCCTCCTCCTCCTCCCTCTATCACTCCATCTCTACCTACACCTCCCTCTATATATGTCCTAATCTGACCTAAGTTATATACCCTTACCTTGGCCCTCCCCTCTCCTCCCTCTCTCTCTTTCTCTCTCTCTGCTTCACCCCATCACCCCCTTCCAACTCTCTCTCTCTCTCTCTCTGCTTCACCCCCTCACCACTCTCTTTCCGTCCTCCCCTCCTTCACACACACACACACACACACACTCTCTCTCTCTCTCTCTCTCTCTCTCTTTCCAATTCTTCACAAGTACAACATACCAACACTTCCAAATGAAACAGACTCGAAATATGAAGCGAGACCATAATTTTAATGTCTCTATAAATATAAAGACTGCATCACCAGGTTCACTCAAATTGTCTTCACCTGGCTCGGAACTTTTGAGGGTGACTGTACATCTGCTTTGCATAAACTGTACGTACGTAAGGGAGGTTATAGGACCGATTACACAGTGGCTTTGGTTTTCCCCCCCCTCCCCCCTTCAGTGCACCAATAATTTTATACCAATAATTTAAATCAAGGACTCTAATCTCTCCTTATACTAAATTTACATACAACAGTCTAAGAAGTGGGGGGGGCGGGGGTATTTTGGTATGTACAGATAGTTGCCATCAGATGACTGGAATATGCTGCTGTTGTATCTGGTATCAGTGAAATATATGAATTGGACCGAAAGTCAGTCATCTACTTTAGTAAAAACAAACCCAGTGATAAGTTGTCAGTATGCAGATTTAACTTTCCTGCAATGAATATCATGCAAAACAAGCTTGTTGGTGTACGATGTGGCCTCCAGTCATCTTATGGCAACTGTACATTGGAGAGGCCTTGATTCCTCCAAAGTATGCCAGGAAACATGCAGGACCAGAGCAACAAAACGAGTGGTGTCTTGTTGCTTGGAATAGTTTGTAGGAATGCGGTTACACCAGATTTTCCTCAGCAGCCGTCACAACCCTCAATAATGACTATGTATGTATGCACGTAAACCATATTTTAAATGTTAACTACAAAACTACAACACAATTAACTATATACATACTTTAAACACTTGATAAATGTTTATCTATTACAACAACACTCAGATAACAACGTATGTACTGTACACTAAACTATTTTCCTAACACTTTTGGTCTATAATTGCAACACTTGGGTATATACACACTACATAGTACTGTATATGCAAAGCAATTGGTAGCCTAAACATTTATCTCTTACCACAACAAGCGGGTAACAAGATAAGCTTAAAATAATTGCCAAACGAGTTCCACCCATTACTACAACACTCAAAAACGAGCTTAAACAATTGCCAAACGTGTTCTCCTTTTATTAAACACTCAGTACCAAACTTAAACAATTACCAAACGCGTTCCCCTAATCAAATAACACACCAATATCAAGTTTAAACAATTGCCAAACACGTTCCTCTAACAACAAAACAATCGAGCATAACAAGATAAGCAAAAAAAAAAAAAAAAATACCAAACGTGTTCCTCAAATTCATAATATAACACTCTGACATGCATGTAGGTAACGAGCTCAAAAAACAATTATTGGCCGACGCGTTCCTCTATTACCACAAACACTGGGTATAATTACAGGTTTAACGATGGGGTAAATGTTTGTGGGACCAGCATGGAGCCAGCTATATAGCGTCTACTACATGTTTGGAGAAGGAACGAAACGGCAGCTCGCGTGTACCAACTACCACCTCGCGTGAACACTATAAGCTGCTATTGATTGAGCACGCACAGCACTCCTCTGTAATAACTAACTAACTCCTCTCTGTGCAAATGTCTGGCCACTTTTTCTCTTCAGTGTGTGTGTGTGTGTGTATGTGTGTGTATTTTTTTATTTTTTTTTCACTGTGCAGTTTTTTTTTTTTTTTTCCTATACCTCATTGAACCTCGTGGAAGTGATCTTGTTGTGTTTAGGCTAAGACTGATGTTGAAAGGTGGAATATTATTGAAGTGGAAGGAGAAAGAAGATTTGGTTGACTATAATATGGTTGGTAGATTCTTATAGCACAAGGGAAAGGAATGATAGAGTGGAGAAACATCAAACACGAAGTATATGAGAGACAACAAGCAGGAAGGTAATAGAAGGATATGAGAAACAGTCTAAAAAATGAAAGATTATTTATTTTGGTGAGACAGTAAGCACGAAGGTAAATAGAAGGAAATGAGAGGCAGTTGAAGAAAGGAAAGAATATATTTGATGATGAAAGATGAAGGAAATAGAAGGAAATGAAAGAGAGTTGGAGATAGGAAAGATTAGATTTTAGGTGAGTCAGCAAGCACGAAGGAAATAGCAAAAAATGAGAGGCAGTTGAAGAAAGGAAAGATTAGATTTGATGATGATGAAAGATGACCGCCGCCCGAGGCCTGGAAGACTCTGTAGCACAAGGAAAAAAAAAAAGAATGAGAGGGACAACAAACACGAAAGAAATAGAAAGAAAGGAGAAAACAGTTGAAGAATTGTGAAAGAGTGGCTAGACTATAATATTATTATCATGTGTGATTAAACTCTATAATAATAATAATAATAATAATAATAATAATAATAATAATAATAATAATAATAATACAAATCCTTCATATCTGTCCATATTATATCATTGGTTTAGAGTATAAAATTTCATCTTTTTCTTTTTTCGACGCGGATTGGATAAAAAAATGTCGGTATCGCGCATAAGACGCAGCTGCATTTATATATAAAACTATTATACAATTTATTATTATTATTATTTATTTATATATTTACGGGGTTGCTCGGTCAGACAGCTTGAGGAACTTCAACAACAACAACAACATATATATATTTTTTTATTTTTTTATTTTTTTCTCTCTAATGGGGATCTCAGTTTAGCGTTTTCATTATAGATTCAGATGGATTTAATTAAGGAGTTTGTTTACAATACATTACAACCTTGAAAATAAACTCCAAACGTTATAAAAATGGAGACAATAATAAAAAAACCCACTGACATTATTTTTCTCCTGGTTTTTCTACTCTTACTTTTTTCTCGATATCCTCTTCCATTATTTTTTTTTGTATTTTCACTTCACCATCTCCTCAATCATCTTCCTTTCCTCTTCCACCATCTGATTCCCTCCTCTATTATCATCTATTCCTATTTCACCTTCTCTTCTTTCTCCTCCTCTATTTCTACTCCACCTTTTCTTCTCTTCCTCTTCCTCAATCATTATCATCTATTCCTACTCTACCTTTTCTTCTCTTTCTCTTCCTCCATCATCAAATTTCTACTCCACCTTCTCCTTTCTCTTCATCATTATCTATTTCCACTACACCCTATCATCTTCCTCTCCCTCTCTAGCTTCTCCTTAGCTCCTATTTCTCCTCCACCTCTTCCTTACCCTCCTTTTATTCCTCCTTCTCTCTAGCTCTTTTCTCCTCCCATCTACTTTCTCATTTTCCTCTCCCTCCTTTATTTTCCTCCTCCACCTTTCTAACTCTTTCCTCCTCCACTCTACTTTCTCATCTTCCTCTCCCTCCTTTTCCTTCCTCCTTCACCTTTCTAGCTTCTTCCTCCTCCATTCTACTCTCTCCTCTTCCTCCACCTCCTTTTCCTTCCTCCTCCATTCTACTCTCTCCTCTTCCTCTACTTCTGTAGCTCCCCCTCCACCTCCTTTTCCATCCTCTTCCATTCTGCTTTCTCCTCTACCTCTCTCTCCTCCTTCCCCTTCCCATCCCTTCTTTTTTTCTTCCTCCTCCACTCTTTCACTCCCTCCACCTCCCCCTCCCTCCTTCACTCTACTTTCTCTTCCTCCTCTACCTATATAACTCCTCCCTCCCTTCCCTCCTCCAACCATCCCCACTACTGAGATGAAGTAAGATAATGTCATCCAACACGTCAACCCTTAATAGTATGTCGGCCCCTGGAGGAATCTCATCTCTAATAACTGATTCATACTGATTCCTCCAAGCTAGACCAAGAAACAGAGTACCCTCATCAAAACACAACAGGGGGATCCGTTTCGTGCCTTATTTTGGAGGACCCGGTTCCCTTCCAAGTCGCAAAACACAACACTTAATATACTGATGAAGGCTCTTTAATATTTTATGCTAATGTTGTTTTGGTTTGTTTGTGTCCGTCGCTTCCTTATTTAATTCGTTTCAGACTTTTTATTTGTGTTTACATTCTTACGGTTGATTTAATTCGTGTCAAACATATATTTTTTGTTTCATTTTTCCTCTCTTTAGGCAAGTTAATTATTTATCTCTCATTCGTTTTAGACTTTTTGTGTTTACTTCCTACGTACGGTTGATTTAATCGTGTCAAACATATATATTTTTTAAATCTTCTCTTTAGGAAAGTTAATTATTTATAGCTTATTCGTTTTAGATAGTTTATTTTTTTATGCCGTCTGATTATGTAGTTTATCTCGGATTTTTGCGACAGTTGCCTTAATTCATAGTACGGTACTGTACAGCATTGATAATTTAGGAGATAATAATTCCACAAAACTACTCCAAGAAGCAGACTATCCTAATGTACTTTAATTAACTTGAAGTGTTGCTTTTCATAATTTGGAGGAATTAGAATGACACCAGTACACCGGAAAAAAAAAACTGAATAAAGGAAATTACATTTTTTTTTTTTTTGTAAACTGGAGGGATACCGATTCCTCCAAACAATCCTTATTTGGATCACTGTTATGTTCTCGTCTGTGTGTTTTAGTTACAAAGGCTGGATGGGAGTAGGGGGTGGGTGGATGGGAGTAGGGAGGGGGTGGGGGGGTGTAGGATATGGAGTCTCTGTTTCCCTTCTATGCCTTATTATTATTATTATTTGTTTCCCCACCAAAATCCACAGTAAAATCTCCCTATAATTGCAGATTTATTCAGGTTTTTGTTGTGGAGGTGGTGTGTGTGTGTGTGTGTGGGTGGGGGTAGGTTATGCGGTTTCTACATCATCCTTCTAAATTTTCATCTTATATCTCCCAAAAATCTATAATAAAATGGCGCTATTCAGTCCAGATTTGATTTTTTTTTTTTTTTTTTTTGCTGCAGGGGAATTACAGGGCCTAACTTCCTTCTACGAATCTACATCTTGTATCTCTCCCAGAATCTATTGTAAATTGTCGCTATCATTGCAGATCTGTCGGGCAACGAGATAACAGTGGGCAACAGCAGCTGGCCTCGATTGACAACCCCCCTGCCATCACCTTCTACCAATGCCACCACTACCACTCCTGCCGTCACACCCACGCCCACCAAGAAAGAGAGGAAAAAGAAACGCAGAAGAGACAAGGACAAGAAGCGCCAGCGACATAAGCGGAGAAAGCATAAAAGAACGAGACTGAGAAACAGACGGAGAAAGGAGAGAAGAAGACGCAGGATGAGGCAAAACAGGCAGAGACGGAGGAAAAAGATCTCTGAGTCCAGAGGAAATGTAACCATAACAACAACAACAACAATGGCGCCAGGAAGTTGAATACTGTTATTACTGTATAGAAAAATAGAGACTGAGGAAGTAAACAAAACGGACTCGACAAAATAATGTCATGATAGTGTGGGGCCAAATTTGAGTCTCACGTGACATAATATAATACTGTAGGCCTGTTTGTACATATTACTAGATAACCGCTGGGTAAATCAAGATACTCATGTTGTAGATATTAAAAGGCTTGATTTATTCCAGAAGCCAAAGTTGCCAAAATGCATCTATAGATTCTTCGCCCACTAATTTATTATGATCTTACGTTCCTAGTGTTTACCACCAAGCTGATCCAGGCTTATATCACTATGAATAATTAATATATACCTACTGTATCTATAAGAATATACGTTTTATAATAGCTCACACTCCCTCTATGAGTCCAGATAGACTGCATGGAGCGGTCAGTAGAAACTCCGCCTTGACTATATACCCATGGTATAAAAACTCTACAGGTAGGCTCTTGCGCACGTCTGGTGATAAGCTCCGCCCACCCCCACCCCACCGCTCACCCTCGTGACGTCACTGGGTGCGTTGCGGTGGTGAAAGATTGTTCGGATGAATAACTTTTTTCCTTATTTTCTAAATAAAATACAACATTTCGTGAGGAAGTAGCTGCTGTAGTGTGTCAGAAAATGCACTATTTAAGTAATATAATTTGCACTGATGCATTTGATCTTTGTAATTAGACCCAGCTATCTAAGTTAGGTTAAACTGAAACAATGCACATAAAACATTCTCCGAAGAGTCTTGTACTCAGAAAAAAACACTCTACATCTCCTATAAGGATTGGTACACTTTCCAGTGACACTATCCAAATATTATGCAAAAGAATATGCAACAATAATTTTTATTGTAGGAAATACAAATCCATAGATAAATATATAGGAATGAGCTATCAAAATATGCACTCTGGGAAATATGCACTTCTCTAAACATCTTAAAATATGCATTTGCATTTGAAATATACATATGATAGGTGAGTCCCTCTGATAAGATTACCATGCATGGTACACCTAGCTTACAAATTTCAGTTTAAAGTTAGGTTAGGCTATACCTGGCCTTAGGCTACTGGGTTTACCTTCATTAGTGTGTCCTCTTGGGAAGGTTTATGTCTGGTACTGCATCAGTCTTCAGTAGTCGAACATCAGCAGGTGGTTCTTGATTTAATAGTTCGTACTTCAGGTTCCTTGAATATTGCAATGGGCTGAAATGGTGAGAGCAGATTCTTCCCGAGAGAGGAGAAAACGGGTCGGATCTCCTGCACAAATGTATCCATTTTTTCTGTAGTTCGACAGTTTTGGGGAACCTGTGGAGTTTATAAATTGTTCCTCCACTCCTCCCACTACAGCCAAATATACTGCAGCAGCCCATTGCTTACCAACTATTAAAATACTGCACTAAAATAACACCAGTCACTACCAGAGACCATGCAGTACACCAGGCATAAACATAAACACATGCTCCGGCCTACGTCATAGGGGGTCTCGGCCAATGAGAGGCGAGATGCGCACAACCGCGACAAATCGGTAAACTTAAGAGTCTACCTTCTCTAGTTCTTATACCATGTATATACCATTAAGTGTTTCATATATGGCAGTTTAGTGAAAGTTTCTGATGTTTAAAATTCTAATGGGGAAATGTTAAAATGTACAGTGACGATATTCGTGCAAACAAATCCTCAACATCAATGTAAATGTTCCAAAAAGTACACCTGAACATCGTAAAAACTAACACTATTAGCCATGGATAAATAATTACGAGACTGGTTGGTGGGCGAGCGAGCTGTAAAACGCCTGACAAGCTAGGATTGGCTCAAGGGTGGATTGGCCCATGTGAGAAAGGGGATGGAGCATCTACCGTACTCCGTATGAACTGACTACAAACCTGCACCCAACTAACCCCATTACAGTGACACGTGCTCAGTTCTTTAGTCAGTTTTTAGTGTAATTTACCCACCCATAATTTCTTTCTCGTCCCATCTCTCTCTCTCTCTCTATTGCTGTCTCACCTCTCTATCACCTTTTTCTGGTGCTATATGACATTGCTGTTGTGGCACCTAATATCAATCAATCCATACGAGAGTTCCGTCACACTCTTCTTTCCTATCGCTGTCCTCCCATTTACTGGATCTTTTTATGAGTATTCTGTCTAATCCTTTTGTTCCCCATAATTCTGCCCATTCATCTTAACATGTCTATGTTTTTCCCCTCAGTTCTCTTTTCCTCCTATCAGCTTTCTCATACAGAACTATTTCTCTTTTCCTTTCTATCTCTCTATTATGCTTGCCATCATTCCCTCATCCATATAATACTCAACCATTTATCTTCTTTCTATCTCCCAATACAGTCCACCTTGCCATCATTTTCTCATCCTTATAATACTCAACTATATCAATGTTCCCTTTATCATTTCTCCTCTCCTTGCCATCATTCTTTCTTTCTTATAATGCCATCTTTCTGTTACCTACCGGGCCACTATTCCTCCAAGGTCTTGTATTCCTCCTTCCTCCCAAACATTCTTCTATTCTGCTATTCTTCCTGCTATCCTGCTATTCTTCAATGTTTCCTACCATACCTTTCACTTTCTCCATATTCCATACTCCTACATAACAAACTCGAGGACTATTAAACTACCACATATAATTTCTTTTGTGATATACTGTACTCACTAGATTAAACCGCAGTGTTATTTTTCAACGATGATATTGAACCAATGTTTTTATGATACATGTAATCCAACTACTGTACCAATTTACTGATAAATGAAGTTACTTTTTCTTTATTTACATTTGAGAAAATTATGTGTAATGACCATGAAAGACACTATCATTTTATAAAGTAGATTGGAGAACATTCACAGATTTCTCCTAACTGTGCCATATACAGACTATTCTTGTTTGATACAGTTTGGAAAAATCAGGTGACTCCTATTTGCTGACAGCTTTCCAATGAGTGTAGCGACCATTCAACATGCATATAATGATCTCACGTCTTTGCTAATTAAACGTATTTACCTGCTTTGGCGATGAAGGAAATGTATGGCTGAAAATAAACTAAGTTGAAAATTTCCTTCCACCATTGCTATTTTATGTTGCTGAGAATGTACCAACAAAATTATCTACTGTACTGTATAATATGTTGCATCCTGCAACACAGGATGCAACACAGCACCCCATACTATTAAACACATTATTGAAGACTGCAATACACACAACCACACTCGCCAACAACACAACATACACTCTCTGAGGGCACTGTGGGAAAGCCCAGTTTAGGCCATGGCCTTCCTCAGGAGCTCGGGGCTGCTCGGCCAGACAGCTTGAGGAACTTCAACAACAACAACAACAACTGTATAATATTGCAGCGAGTATAATTAATTCTGTTGATACAAGGACAATATGCATTGCCTTGCATCAATATACGTATGCAGTTTTATGACCAGTTTTATGACCATCATAAGGACTCATGTAACGGCTAATGTTGTACAGTTATATTGTAATACTGTATACACACATCACCTTCTGTCGACATGTGTATAATAATAAGAATAAGGTGCATTTTATATAGAGTTGTGTATGCAGCCAGCACTTTATACTGAACCATGAGTGACACCTTCTATATACTGTACCTATATACTGTACCTGTAATATATGTCAAATGAGTATTGAATGTCATAAATGTGTTGGTATTTTACTACCAATATAAAATTACAGTGACAGAAGGATTTTATTTTTATCAGTACTGTACAGTACAGTACATGGTTAATATTACTTTTTCCTATGTGCACAGTATCAGTTATGGTCGACACTTATTAATGAACACAAATACTCACATCTGTATAAAAAAATATCTAGGTATGTACTGGTATATACTCATCAAGCTAATAAATTTCCTCCTAATATTTTTACAGGCCTCTTATGTTGTTGGAGGATTGCAGGCTACTGATTCCTCCAAACTATGTCATGACATAGGTTCACCCAGTATAGGTGTTGTTTTGTTGTACCCCTTGGAGAAATCAGTGCCCTCCTATTTGCCTACAGATCAGAGGCCCCTTATTATTAGAATAGAATATCGGAGGATCTAACGCTACTTCAATGTCCAATACTATATAGTCCAGTGCTAGATAATGTTTCCTAGATCAGGGAAATTATGTACAGACACACACCACAACTTATATTTGTATCATTGTGTAAATATACACGTTCTTGTAACACTAAGCCAACCCATTTATGAAGAGTATAATAAAAGATTTACTCTCCTTATGACTGACAAGTTTCAGCACACCTGGATATGAGTGTATAGTGACTGAGTGAGTGTAGAGTAGAAAAGGTTAGACTGTGCTAGGCCAGAAAGACAATCTACCACAAAAGAGGAGACAGAGAGGTGGGACAGAAGCATGAAGGGAAAAAAAAAGAATGGAGGGACAGTTGAAAAGATAAGGATTGGCTTGAGTCTAAAGGAGTGCTAAAACCTTGAAAATATTGCCCACTTTTCACTTCATGGACTTCTCTAATGATAAGATTTAATGATATTACAGTATACTGAACATATGAGAGGCAAACATTAACATGCTGTGTGACGTGGCTGTTTATCTCTATTATCACTGGTTCTATTCACTCATTGCTTATCAACTGATAGCCAGTGCCACCCATATGTCAAACTTTATCAACAACAAAAACAACTGTGTATTAAAAAAGTATTACCACCACAATAAGACTCATTTTCCAATGTATCATGGTACCTGTTTGAACACTATTGTGGGATATAATGTTATCAGTAGGAGGGTGAGACCCTGCATATGGTGTAAGACACTATCTCACAGTCATCTAACACTCAACTCAGAAGGGTCATATTGTGTACCAGTTACGCCACAAAATAAGGTAAAACTAACACTTCTACTTAGTTTCTCTAGCAGAACCCTTAGGAGCAAGTACAAATTGAATTAATAAATGAAAGTGGAAGAAAGAAGCTGTACTAAGCTAGAGAGACTTTATTTCACAAAAGAAAAGGAGACAGAGAGGAGGGACAGCAAATACAAAGGTTAAAGAAGGAAATAAGGGACAGTTGAAGAGAGGATAGAGATTGGTTTGGGTCAAAAGGGCCATAAAAACTGTGAAAGTACTGTACTACCCACATCTTAGCAGGAAATACAGGGTTAAAGAGACATGGTATGCTACATGGGTGCTAATCAACATTTTAATAACAGAGCCTAAGAGAGGATGCAGAGAGTGGTGATACTACTGAGTGCCATGGGTGTGGCTCTGGCTGCAGTGTCCATCCCACTCCACTCCCCTCACCTTTCCAAAGATGATGCCCAAAACAACACCAGAGGTACCGGTACTGTATAGTCCAGTTGGCAGTGTATGTACATGAATTACACATGAATTATATCTAGATCATATGGCATGGACCAAGGAAATAACTAACTAACCTTCCCCTATCAGTTTGCAGGCAATGGTGAATCTCAAACCCAGGGCTAGTATTCAGGGTGAGGCAGTTCCCTGTATTAACATCTAAAAAATGTCATGCTTACTTTATGTTTTGTTATTGCAGGTCATTTTGGGTCCTCTGCAGCTCGCCTGTTGACCCAATTCAGGAACATCACTGCTGAACGGTAAAGAATATTACAAATACATACTGTAAAGCTATTCCAGTACAGTACTGACAAGATTGCACGGAATATGACTCTAGATCTAGAACCTTACAAATTCATATCATTAGAGGGTTAACTCCCCACCTGTGATAGGTCTGCATGACTATATATATATAAAAAAAAAAATTACCTGTGGATTCCATATTCTAGAGTAGCCTATAATTTTTCATGTAACATTTAGATAGTGATAAAAAATGTCAGAGATAATACAAAAGCTGTGTCTCAGATTGTCCTTACAAAACAATGAAACATTTCTCCTGGCTGACCCTAATAATGGTGTGTGTGTTTGAACAGGGAGGTGTCCAGAGGTCACAGCCTTGTGTCACTCCTCCACATTCTGGGATACTCTAAAGAAGATGTTAACAAGTAAGTTGACTGTAATCTCTTTCACTTTACTGATACCAGAAGCATAACTACACTGCTTACTAAAAGATACAAATGTATTCTTACCAAAATAGTAATGTTTTTCCAATATCTTTATGCAAAATTAAAAACTATCAGATACATAATTGATGTATAACTTTTCACCATTGTAAAGATATTGTATTCCGTATCTGTAAAATGCCAAGTATACTGTACAGTACACTGAATGCTAAAACATACTGTACCAGCAGAAAAATATGTACCATACAAACTGGTACAATGTAATGTCCTTTGGTGGGATAGCACTGCCTTACAGGCTTCAGTCAAATAACATGACAATCCATGTTACTAGAAGTCTCATCTCTATTGAAAAAAATTCTGTGGTTCTTTCAGCATGGTGACTACAGTGGAAAATACTGGTGAACAGATATACAAGAAACTCACCCCTAAAGAACGACTGAGGTAAGGCACAAGATAGACAGATAGAGTAACGGTGATAACAGAAACAAATAGGGCTGGAAAGGTTAGGGCAAAATAGAAAAAAGAAAATGAAAAGTTTTGGGAGGAGAAACACCGAGATCCACATTAAAGAATGACTACAATACTCTTATATTAAATTATCTCTTGGGTAGGTGGTATCATAAGAAAGTGCAGTACTGTACCTCATAGGTAAAGTCCCCATAGTGAGTATTTCCTGTATTGATATGGGCAGTATTTTATGGGTTTAGACACCCTTCGGACTCAATTCTTCAACTGTCTCTCCTTCCCTTTTACAGTACTGTATTTTCTTTGTGATTGTTGTCCTTCCTCTTTATGACTATATCCCTTATGCTACAGGTCTTCCCAGCTTAGCATGATCTTTCTTCCTCTTCAATTCAATTCAAACATCTGTATGCTTGTTTGATATGAAAATTTTGGATGAATTGTAAGAAAATTGTTGTGCATCTGAATATCAAGTCATCCTTCTGATCAGTTATTATTTTTCATCAAATCACAGGTTGGAAACTGCAGGCATAGACTTCCTAAAAATGATCAACAATGTTAAATTTGAAATGAACACAGCACTGAAGCATCTGGCAACAATGAAAAGTGCTGTATACCATCACCTTAACCCCCAAACCCAACAGATCGTGGATGCAGTACAGCAGGCGAGTACCAAACCATTTGTAACAAACCAGTACTACAAAGATGAATTACAGTACAGTAGTCATTTATAGATCACTGTGGAATGGAATCTGTTCATTTAGAAATGTTACAGGCAAAAAATCATTCCAGATGGTTTTTGGAGATTTAACCTGGAGAAAAATTCAATATCAGACCATACATACATACATATTTTTCATTTTTAAATAATTAGCAAATCCTAAAAACTATCTTAATTTTAGCCCTATGGGGGATGGCTAGTATTCACAGAGAATAATGTCAGCCCCCCTGGGCAAATGTATGGTAAGTAATGTATGGAATGAATCATATGATGCTCAGTTTATTTTCTAGCTAAATAGTGGTAACGTAGCTTTCAAGAATAAAAAATACTCAATAATGTTCTATCCAGCAATTAATAATAAACTTAATGTCTTCAAAATAGTCATACATTTTACAATTGTAGTAACAGTTTTGAATTATTCTTTTATTCCAGTTGATCATTAGGTTTCTGAAGCTGTTCAAGTAAGTCTGTCACTGAGTGGACCACAGGGAGCAGTGCACCAATGATACAGACTGTTTCACCTTTTAGTCCTTATTATTTCTCAATATAGAAAATAAGAAATATATGAGTAGTGAAGCACTTACTGTAGTACGGTAGTATGGATGTGGAGCTCTTTCAGTTATTAATTTAAGTACTGTATCAGTAAAGGATATCATTCTAAATTAATGTATTTAAAACAAATAAATAATCTGATTATATTTTGAATTATTGCATGGCCTTCCCTTATCCTGATAGTGACTGAATGAGTAAGTAATAAATGAAGCGAGTTTTGTATGGCAGAGGAATAACTACAGTACTCGTATTTCAAAATGGAACCAAGAAGAGCAAGGGGTAAGTAATGCAGCCAGGAAGGAGTCACCATCAAAAGAAAAGGCACATCCCACACGATCCCCAAACATCAAAGCATCAATCAATAAACAAGTCATCTTCCCTTTGAATGTATCAGCATTGGTGAAATGTTGAGAATGATACCTGGGAGAGCAATAAACAAATGAATTAAGTACAATAAGTCAGTTATATCTACATCTACTTGATTCTTGAATACTGCATGAAACAAAAACAAACAGTTGCAATCTATAACCTGTAACTCACCCAAGAAGGGAGAAAAATGTGTACAGGCGCTTTCATTTCTAAGACCCAAGACTAACAGTGTATGCTCATTAATCTGTAAACAATATACAGTACAATGTGAGTAGCCACAGTGTAGAAAGAATAGCTTGTGTATTTCATTTCCTCCATCATAGCTCAATTTGAATTTAAGGTGAGAAAGCCTAAGAAGGCCATATTAATACTGAAGAGGTTAGAGTTGCATATTTATTCCATACATGACATGAGGTATATATCTGCTGTCTCTCTTAATTAACATATATACATTAATATTAAGTCTGATGTGTACAAAAAGTTAATATAAACAAATACTGCACTATTACCGGTATATAATTATTAAACCTCAAATCTTGAAGCCACTGTGGATAGCAGTAACTCCAAATGTCAAGTTCTCGTATGATACATTTCTGAAGCCAGCTTCCTCTATCATCTCTTTGAAGGTCTCCTGGAGGATAAGAAAACAGAAAAATAGTTATGAGAAACATATTTCTTTTAATACTTTCACAATCATCATGACACCATTTAACTTTATCCAAGGGGAGGGAGGGTATACATGATCAACAAAAGAAAAGCAGCATAAACTAAGAATGCAAGAGCAGAATTCCCAGCAAAGTTGGTCACACTTACATTCATTTTGTCTTTAAAACCCATGAAAGTCTCAGCTCCCTCCCAAGTATCAACATCCATAAAAAAAGTACACTGTATATTAAAAAAGTGGTGAGGAAATCCTTCCTTGAACTTAAAAACTGCTTAAAGATGTATCAATTAACGGACTACTTTCTTATACAATACTCATCACAACCAACAAAGCTCCATACCTGGTCAGGAAATGTTCTGATACTTTCCACGAGATACTGGTAACTCTTCCAATCACCGGCTATCACTTGACCCAGAGGTGGAATAATATTGAAAGAGTATTGGTCATATGCCCTGCAATAAATATAAAATAGGTTTAGTATTCCAGGCATGTCTAACTTTACACAATCAGTAATACTGTACTTTGAACCCTGGGACATATATTAAATATGGTACAGTATAACACAAAATATTTTATAAAAAGTGCCAATCTGTTGAAGAAGTCCAGGCATAATCAGGTTTTATGATATTCATAATTCTTTGGCTGAATGCAAAAGGAGAATACTGTACCAGTATCTATAAAACCCAGTTGTGACTTTTAACAACTGACAATGCACACTACACTGATAAAAATTTAATTTAAAGTCTCACCATTAGATTTCTAGACATTCGGCACTCAGATACAGATTTACAGATTAATATTTGATGAAATGAACATATGAAGATCACAGCAAATCATACCATCTTACTGCAGGATTTTTCACTTGGCTGAATTCAAGGCACATGAATCTCCCTCCTGGCTTCAGTACCCGGTAAGCTTCATCCAAAGCCTACAAATATAAGAAAAGAAAGCTATTACAGTACCATAAAATCCTTGCAATAACACACACTGAGTGCATTTTACTACATGGATCTCATTTACTATAGGGTGTCATTTTGCATACAGTACTTGTGAGCACCTCTTATTTCCTTATTTCATTTGAGTGTGGCAATCCCTCAGTGATATGTATGACCTACTTCTTCCCACAATGAAGCTGAATCTCATGACTTTGAATTGATATCTCAGCTGACGCCTCGTTCCCTCCGGGAACTCCCCCCAAGGGGATGGCCACGGCAGAAGTGTCTCCAGTTATCCCTGTTCCAACACTCCCTCCTTACTTGGTCAAGCCCTCTCCTCTCCCTCATGTTTATCTCCTTTACATACTCTTCCACTCTGTTCTGCCATCTAACTGGTGGTCTGCCTCTCACACCAGGTTCCACAACTTCACTTCCATACACCTTTACACACTCATCACCTTGCATTCTCTCTACATGTCCAAACCACCTTAGTGTATTAAGTTTCACTCTCTCAACCACTCCACACTCAATACCAATTGCCTTCTCACTCATACCACATCTCTCGTACATATTCTCATTACTTTCTCCATCCCACCTAGTAAGTCCACATGCACCTCTCAAGTAACTCATTTTCACAGCACCTATCCAATTGGGTCAAATGCCCATTGTGGAGATTCCATTTCAAATATATGCACCAATCAACATCATTATGTAGCCCAGGGACTTGATTTCATCAATGCATGATAAATAATAAAAAAAAAAAGGTACGCAAATACAAAAAAATTATTACCACTCACAGTTTCAACATCAACAACATTCCTGATACCAAAGGCAATGGTGTAGCAGTCAAACTGGTCGTCATCAAAGGGAAGGTTCTGAGCATCACCACATACCCAGCGTATTCCCTGGTGGCCCAGCTTATCTGCCCGACTCTGCCCTACCTCCAGCATGCTCTCACTGATGTCACACACTGTAATCTGAACATTATAGTAAGCCAAGGGAAATTATTTACACTTGAACCTCTCTAATCAGTAGTACCAGACTAATGATATGGATGTGGGTAAAGGGTGGAAAACAAAAGGTCTCATATTTACAGTTATTATACAGTGCATTAGAATTTACCTAAAATATATAATAATTGAATACTGTACTACAGTCCACTATAATATGCAGTACTACAGTACTGTATATAGATAGGCTAATGCTCTACCACAAACAAATGAACTATTAACATACATCATAAGGGTAAGGTGACGGCTCTTCAGTGTGATCTGACACAACACCTGCCCCAGCACTCCCCTCAGCTTGGCCAGCGTGTCGAATAAACCGGAACACAATATCTCCTGTGCAGGAAGACAATGGGAAGATGAATAACCATATATGGACAATAAACTACAGTATCAGTAATGTACAGTTACCAATAAAGTTTTAGAACTACCCCTCCATTAAGTTGATATATTTAATGCAATATATAGGGTTTGTATTTACTGTTTTTTATGTGATTTATAACATCAATTTACTGCAGGAATCCGGGGCTGCTCGGTCAGACAGCTTGAGGAACTTTAACAACAACAATAACAACTGCAGAAATATCCTACTTTGGCCATAACCCATCACCCCAACAATCTTAGGGGCAAGGATGGAAATTCTAGGTTTTAGTGAGAGAAAGCATGAGATACTATAAGCAGCAATTAATAAATGATAAATGATAGAAATAGAAAAATTTGAGACCTAAAGCTAACTTTTGGTATTTATCTGACCTGACCGTAACCAAACCCAATCTGGACCAAGAGAGACTACTGGTATCTAATTGGGTCATACAACAAGAACTTAACTAGGGACCAAACCGAAGTAGACAACCAGTACCAATCACCAAAACAGGATATTTCTGCAATAAATGAATGGAAAAAAAATGCCTTTTGTCTGGCAAAACGACAGTAAGCCTCACTAATAAATTTCTGAATGGATAAGGTGACAACAATAACAGACAGAAAATTAAGCTGTATGCACCTCGTAGCACTCCTTGATAGCATCACTACGAGTAGGGAAACATCCATTATGAAAATAGCACACAGTGACACCATCATAGAATTAAATTGATATGGAATGGGCAGGAAGGCGGTGTCTGTCATGGCAGAAAGAGACTACCGTAATTGACTGGTTTATGTAAAATTCTGTCAGAAAGTGATTGACCTACAGTCAGATGTCAAAATGATGCCACAAGTAGATGAGGAAATTTCCACCGGAGGTCCTAAACCTCCAATTTCCTAAGGTGGCACAAATCTCATAAAAATTATGGCAAGTTGGTTGACAATAGCAATACACACAGACATTAAATAACTGCTCAAACACCGTCCAAACAGGTGGATGGGGCATTTTCCCTCCGAAGGTAATACCAACTGCCCACAAGCAGCCCTCTGCGGGACCTTAAACTTGAACTAGAACTGTACATCACACATACAGTATAGAAGAATGTATAATAATGTATATCATGCTAAGAATGAGACTTTCTCACATCACAAGTGTAATAAAGCTGTGAGGAATACTGACCTGTTCCTCCTGCCACATCCAAGAGTTTGGTGTTGGGTGTGGGCCGCAGACGAGACATGAAACAGTCCTTCCACACACGATGGATGCCACCAGACATTAAATCATTCATTACATCATACTTGCTGGCAACATTTTCAAAAACACCATGCACTGTTGAGAAAAATTTTATATACTGTATTCATAAACAATATGAACCCTGTAAATAAGGGTGACAGTGCATATTGACCATGTTTAATTCATCCCCCCCAAGAGGCTGGTTTGCAGGTTAACAACATTACAAACAATAGTAAATAGTTAACAATTGTATGCTCTAATGTTACCCTGACTGAACCTGACCTAACCTATACTAATATGGACCAGGGAAGACTACCAGGACCTAACCTGGATAGATATACAGTATGAAGGAAATCTAACATGGTTAAAATACACTTCATAAAGCAAAAACAAGAACCAATTAAAATATGAAGGTAATTGGGGTAATTCTGCATAAGAGGTCCACTTGGATTGTTCCCACATTTTATACATTTTCATGCATATTTTTACTTGTTCTATTGATTGTTGCCCATAATATTGTGAGGAGATAACTTTTTTACCTGACCTAACCAAACCAAACCAGGACCAAGGCAGACTACAGGGACCTAACCTGGGCAGACTATAGGGACCTAACCTGGGCAGACTACCGGTACCTAACTTGGGCAAACTACTGGGACCTAACATAGACAGACTACCGGGACTGTCCAATGTTTACAATGGCAGGAAAACACTGAACTTAGGCTCTGGAGCTGAAATTTTCTATATGCTATTATACCAAAAATAAGTGCAACCTCCTCTTAAATTCATTACAGATTAACATATTACATTGTCCCCTTGTGAAATATACATAAATTGTAAATGTTTGCCGCCTGGACCTAACCTAACCTGGGCAAACAACCGAGAAATAATCGTGGTAAAGTACAGGAAATGACCGGGGCAAAATATTGGGACCTAGCCGGATCTGGCAACACTGCTAAAAAACGGTAAATATTTCAATAAATACCCTTAAATTTTGATACGTTACCTTTTTTGGCTTTCTCCTCCTCAGACACTGTTTCAAATCCAAAGTGTGTTTCCTTGCCATACGAGTGTCCCTCTTCCTTGGTGGAGGAGGAAGCCAGTCTTGTGTTGTATAAAGTATTTCTTGTGTTGCATAAAGTATTTCTTGTGTTGCATAAAGTATTTCTTGTGTTGCATAAAGTAACTCTGTGACCAAACTTTCGAAGATTTAAAGCAATTCTAGACATGATGGTTGGTTGGCTGTGCTACTACTATTAACTTATTAGATTATGTTCAGATATGTATCTTTAATAAACTCGAATAAACTTTATTTACCTCTTAAAACTCTTACAAAAGTTTAAAGTTACGACTGGCCGTGTGAACCCGTGTTAAGTGTTTTGTTATTGTTTATTGACCAGTTCGGTTCGTGACCGTTCGTCCTAATCCTATATACTATATAGTACTAATTTTTAAATACTGTAATATTTCTGAAAATATACACAGGAGGAAAATATATACAGTAGTTGGAAAATATATACAGTAGGAGGAAAATATATACAGTAGCAGGAAAATATATACAGTAGTTGGAAAATATATACAGTAGTTGGAAAATATATACAGTAGGAGGAAAATATATACAGTAGGAGAAAAATATATACAGTAGTTGGAAAATATATACAGTAGTTGGAAAATACATAAAGTAGTTGAAAAATATATACAGTAGGAGGAAAATATATACAGTAGTAGAAAAATGGTATGATAGATGGGTACCCTAAAATTGTATATCAATAATCTGATGAGTGAATAAGTGATGAAGGTAGTTCAAGTTCAAGTTCAAATAAAACTCTCCTCTCCATCTTTCAAAAAAAAAAGGGGGGGGGGGGGGCGGGGCCGGCGACGACGACGAAAAATATTAATAAATTACGGCTACGCCGTGGCTGGAAAAGACCTTTCAACCAGGGTCAAACAACATAAATATAGTGTTAGGACCGGACAAGAATCTAATGCTTTATTTATTCATATGAGAGATAATAATCATTGTATTGACTGGGATAATGCCTCGTCAATCATGTCTTGTAATTCATCCGTAAATAGAAACATCATAGAGTCAAGTTTGATTAAATACACAGAAAATATTAATATGAATTTAAACAATGGTATGTACAAGTTGGATAGTTTCATCATAGACAAGATTGTTAATAAGATAAGTCCTACTGCTATTCTTTAATGACTGAGGATAATCTTAGGTTTAGAGGTCATGTCAGGTAAATCCTTTTTAGCACCATATGCATGGGTGTGTATATATATTTATATATTGTTTTGAACTCACAGTGGCAACACCTTCAGGTTGCCATTTAGTTATTAAGTGTATTTAAGGTGTCTCTCGGCAATCATTCCTTAATGACTGGGATAATCTTAGGTTTAGAGGTCAGGTCAGGTCAGGTAAATCCTTTTCAGCACCTTATGCATGCTTTGAACTCGCAGTGGCAACACCTTCAGGTTGCCAGTTTGTTGTAAGTGTATCTGTATATAAGGTGTCTCTCAGCAACCATTCTTTTACATTCTGTTCTTTCCCCTCAAGATGTGAATTACACGAAAGCGCTTGGGACTCCGTGTTTATTTTTCCTTCCTTGTGGATTTACGCATATTCCTGAATCACGTGCCACCAAGTGATTTATTTGCATATATATATATATATATAAAAAACAAAAAGCCCACTAATTATTAAAATAATAATAATAATAATTATTAAAAAAAAAAAAAAAAAAAAAATATACAAATATATTTTTTTTTTTTTAACTAATTATTAAAAATAAATAAATAAATAAATAACTTAATAAATAAATAAATGAATAACTAAATAAATAAATAAATGACGACGACGGCAGCATCTCCGATAAAAAAAATACCCGATAGAAACACCAAATATGAATTGAAAAGTGTGTTGAGATAGTCCAAAATAGTGAGTAATGATACTAAAAAGTATACACTATTCTATACAGTATTCTTCTCTAAATTTACGCCAAAGTTATAGCCGACTACTCAGGCCTAACCTGGGCGTTATACCTGGACTTTGGGCTTTGGAAAGCTGTAATATTGTTTGTGCTATTATGAACTAAATTACTGCAATCACATTTGAAATACACATGAAGGTGGCCCTCTTATATCCTACAGTGATACTGTGTTTAAGTCAGAACCGGTGAAAGTCAAAGTACATTCCTGTATAGGTTTGGTCAATTTTTTCATTATTTGTATTTCCTTTCCTCAACCAAAATCCCTTAATTATTTTCCCAGCCTTTCCATTATTATATTTCAAGATTGATTAAAAACAGAAAAAGTTGGCATGATTCTATAGTTTTACCAAGCAAGAACTGATTTACAATGAAGTACAAGACTTCCCTTCACATTAATAATATTACATAATTATCAAGAATGGAAAGCAAAGTGACTGATGTAGTGTGTCTGTAATCACGTCTGGCCCATCTTGCAATTTTGTTTTGTATGGACTCTTAATTTATTGATATTATTGTTAGTGTGTCCCAGACAGTGTAACAGCACTCTAAATGTGGCCGAACGAATGTATTATAAACAATAAATTTTATGTCTGTACTACACCTGCTGAGGTTCCTGCATAAGAACCCCTGCAGGACCCTACTAGCTTTGGCTCTGATGCTACCTATCTAGTGTGTTCCACCTCATGTCCGCTGAGATATGGATGCCCTAGGTAGATGCGAATTATTGTGAAGTCAGCCTTTGTGTTTATTTTTATGATCATACTTACCCAGCCTATCCTCACCATAATCAGATATACTTAAACTTCACCAGAATTTATTAATAAAACACTAAGTAATGAAAGTTAATGTGAAAGACACTTCACTGGATTAGAACGTTCTTGACTACCAGAAAGCAACGCGTAGTTCTTGACGGTAGTCAGTCTCCACTGTTCCTGTGACCAGCTGGGGTACCCAAGGGCACTGTCCTAGGTCCCCTTCTCTTCCTTCGATACATTAATGACCTCCCACTCTCACTTACCTCTACCTTTCCACTAGACTTATTGCAGACTAGAACCTAGTTTACAGACTAATTAATGATAGGAATGATTGCCTTCAACTACAGGACGACTTAACTGCACTTAAAGACTGGGAAGCCAAATGGCAGATGATATTTAGACCAGACAAATGCCATAACAAATTTTATCATTCACAAGTATTTCTTATAAAAAATAATTATCACTAGACTTTGGCACTATCTCCTGGGATGGTACTCTAGTATAACAACAGTCACTTCCACCCTCATGAAGTTGAACCAATCTCAAATGAAGGATAAAGAAAAATTACAAGTAGTATAGAAAATTATTTTATGGGATAACACACAGAAGTTTAATTAAATATATATTTTAAAAAGGTACCTAGAAGCTGCCTGATGTACTGCATATTCAGACAGTGCTCTTAACCACCGTACATGAGCTATATTATGTAACTAAAATATACTAT
This sequence comes from Petrolisthes manimaculis, assembly GCA_034508575.1. Lineage (NCBI taxonomy): Eukaryota > Metazoa > Arthropoda > Malacostraca > Decapoda > Porcellanidae > Petrolisthes > Petrolisthes manimaculis. The sequence goes on along the minus strand of JAWZYT010002970.1, from coordinate 58,046 downwards.
GATCATAAACAAAGTAAATACAATACAGTGAACCCCCTGAGAACCGGACCTCTGACATCTGGACCTGGAAACAAAGTCCAACAACTGGAATGAACTATGAAGAAGTTGGCAGCCGGGACCCAGACTCACAAAGCCTTAATGTTTGTTGTACAGTACATTCATCCTGACTCCTAAACTCCTATTACACTTGGTCATTTGTAAGTAAAGTACCATACAGTACTGTGCTATGCAATGGTAATAACTGGTTGTGCAAACACCTTGCCACATGTTAATGGGATTAGTAAACTATTGGTACATTCGAATGCCTTGATTCCTCCAATGTATGCCAGGGAAGCAGGACCAGACTAACAAAAATTATGGTAGCCTATTGCTTGGTATAGTTTGGAGGAATCAGTTGCTCCAGATTTGCCAACACTGGACTAGCTGCAAATACTTAGGCTTTGTGAACCTGGGCTCTGGTTTCTGTCCCTCACTTCTGACAAGGGCAAGCCTAAAATACAAGCAGTTCCACACAAGATATATCAAACATAAAAAACATTGACAAGTAATTGATTCTGTTTGACACTAAAATAACATTATAGCTATTGTAGCTTTATATAAAATACCCAATAGTGATAAAGTACAAGTATATGCATTAAAAATAGTAAAAACAGAGTAGAAAATTCCCATAATTCAGACCCATCAGTTTTCAGAGGCTTCACTGTACAACTGATTTGGTCGGTGAAGTAAAGCTACCAGAAGCTGAATGCAATCACAGGGTAGGAAAACCCTTTTGACCAGATCATTCAACAGTTTTGTAACAGTTGCCACTACATTTTATTGGTCATTTTGCTAATGATACCCATAAAACCCTCATTAGTTCATAAGTATCTCATTATTAAGCTAGGATACCAACAAACCTTGCATCTAATTAATCAACAGTACTTTCTCCCATGTTGTTAAAGTGGATAATTCCTAAAATATTATGATTTGGTTCATCATAAGAGATGTTTTTAATTTCTTAATTTTTCCTGAATGTTATTATTAATGCAAAGTCCCATACACATGAATTAAAATGGGATTATTTGTAGCAATTTAATTTCTTTCTTTCATAATATACAACTCCATAATAGTACTGGACTCTAGTGTTGGAAGTAACCTTTAAGATCTGTATAATTAAGTTGCACACACTAATGACTTTCAAAAATAATCAAAAGTACAGGAGATGCCAAAATTAAAATTATGTTATAGATAAAAAAAATGATGGGGGCCGTGTACAATATTACTGTATTATTCTCAATACTGTATTTTGTTCACACTTTGGAAACATTTGGCATCTCTATACTTATCTGTTCTATATGAGGTGTATATCCAGCAATAAAATTTCTCACTTCTCTATCATGCAAAATTTCTCATCATCACCTACAGTATATACACAAAGCATATACTGTACTGTACTGTATACAGAATAGTGATGCCATATATCTCTTAAAAATACTTAGGAAATAATGAAGGAAACATTATCTCAGGTTTTATCCAATAATAATTTTTTTTTTAAGTGATTAGTGGTGTGTCTTTCATTTGTCAAATAAATATCCCAACTTAGTTCAAATATATGAGTAATAACTTTGTATTTAATTAATGTATTTTAAAGCATAAATTAACTTCCCTAAGCTCTCCAAGGTATTAATAAGGCACAATAAAGGCTGGTTAGCCTGAAGACTCATTCATGGAAGTCAGATAATTATCTTTTATGGGTAAAGTCATTGTTTACATTCCAATGATGTTCACTCTAATGTAATTCTCTTCATTCATCACAGCTACATTCACTATCCATAAAAAGCTTCTTGAGCTAACATTATTATCTATATATTTACATGTAGTGTAAAGCATATTATTGTATTTTAAATTCTCTACAGTAAAGTACTGATATTCTCCTGAGCATACCAACTGTAATATTTTCAACTCCCTGACTTAGATGAATGTATCCTGGCTGACTGAGTGAGGCACAATGTGGTGTGACTGAGAATGAGCCGTGCTGGGGTGTGACAAGCAGTGTTGATCCCTTCACACCTCGGTACTGCGACCCATCACTGGGGGAGCAGAATAACGCTCTACCTGTTATTAAGGAAACAAGATATGCACTGTTACTATATTACTATTATTGTAGTAATGAGCCATAATAAGCATCCAGGTCCAATAGGCATCCAGTGAACCAATTATGGTGCTTATTCCGTCTGTCTAATCCTTACTGGAGCTTGTTAATACTGTACTGTACTTCATTAGGCTAATCAAAGCAGACCTGGATACTTATTATGGCTCGTGACTGTGTTATATTACTATATATCAGGTATACTTCTCATATTAATAGAACTACAGTAGATCTAATACTGTACTGCAATAATAGAACTAGATCTCACACTGCACTGTATAAATTAGGACAGTGAATTAGAACTAAATTGTTAATACTCCTCTCGAGTGTGATCATAAATAAATCATATCTTAAAGCTAGTATGACAGCATTTTTTTCACTGGAAATAACTGCAATTAGGCCTAATGTAGAGTCTCCAACAAAATAGGGAGTTTTTCGAATTGACAGTAATAAAAATGGGTAAAAAATAAAGATGGAGTTGTTGAAACTAAAGACATAAAATGGTTAGTGGCTAAGGAAATACAGTATGTCACACTGTTAATAAATTTTCACCCCAAACATCTTGTTAAATAGGTCTTAAGTCAATTTCTGACAACTATAGAGAGTTTTGTTATATCCTTATCACAATATCAACATTACATACAAATCACCTTGTACAAGAGAACATGAAGATGTAGTCTGATCTACTGTATGCTGAACCTTCGATTGTATTATTGTTCAGAATCATGTAAGTAGCTAATTATAATTTCACATTACAGTAATATTAAAATGGAAGAACATAAAATTTTACTGTAGTCATTACGTAATAGAAGATAAGAACGTACTGTATTAAATGTACAATATTAATATACCATGTAATTTCTATAATGTTATACTGGAAACATATACTGTATGTAGAAACAAGTTATCAGACAACTATTCAAGCCACAAGATGCATCTTGTAACCTTGTTCTATTACAACAGGCAGAGGAAAGTGACAATGTTGGAATCACTGTCAACATATTTAACTGCTCAGTAACCAATGTCAAAATACTGTTCAGCAAACCCTCTTTTGACTGTAACAATAGGGGTTCTAGACATTATAACCTATATATTTTGAAGACTTAGGGTTTTAAGTTTCATTCCTTGCCTATGGATCTCAGCTTTTCAACTGTGCATATGTTTTGAGGTTCCATCTAATTACTGGAGTCAATACTTGTAAAATATAATATCAAGAGTGAAATTTTTTGGCTTTTACATCATTCTGACATTGGATAATGCTACTGTATAAGAATAAAATTTTGGTTGTTACAAGGTTAGCATGATTACGGCTAACTTAATAAATGATTATACATTATAGCTTGATTAATAAGCCATAGTTGCTGAAAACTACTACATGTCTGGAAACGTACTCTCAGGTTGTATACTAATGTTAACTGTATAATTACATTACTGTATATACAAAATAAAAAAAGTATCATTGTGGACAAAACTGAAGTAACCAAAATCATAAAGAAATTAACACCTTATAATGTAGAAATATTTATAATTACTGTACCTTAGCAGAGCCTGCCATCACCATTGGTCTGCAGGAAGAAGTGCAGGAGAGAAGAGAGTGTTAGCCACACAAGTGTCAAGTTGTAAGCTGGGTGAAGGTGCTGTGAAACTTTGTATATACTGTATATATATATATATATATATATATATATATATCTTAATAACACTCATACTATAAATCGGTATCAATGAGGTCATGCATACTAACTACAGTGCAAATGCATTTGTTATTCTATATTGCTAGATATTTGGTAAAACTAAAGACAAAGATATTCACAAAAGCTCCTTCTGAATGAATTTTACAGAAATGCATAGTAGTTACCTACCAATTACTGTACTATATAGACTTGCAACATATTTACTTAACATAATTGTGTTGAACACATATAGATTTTTTTATATTTTTACACTGACTAAGATAACAGACAAATGATGTTGCATAAAAGAAGTAAGGTACATGGAAATACTGTATGCTTTTATTTCCACAGTACTTATTTTGGAAAATATTTATGCCAAACAATACTATGATACATGACTGAAAGGAAACTTTTCATGGCCAAGAGTGTTAGTCTCATATTGTACCTATTTCAATGCACGGATAATTACTACCGGTATAGTATAATACTCATCACTTTCCATTCACTTACTGTCAGTCATTCAGAGCACCCGTTCTATAATCATTTGTGTCTGCGGCATGTTTTGCTGTTATGACTCTCACTACAATAGACTAATACTTTGTGCATGCCATGCATTATATACATGAATGACAATGTTGTAACACCTAAGCATAGAATTGAAACCAATATTAGGTATCCTTAAAATTATAAATAATATATACATAATAATAATTACATAATCTTAGATAAAATATATAAAATTGAGTTAATTGGGAAATTATTTCTTATGACTCACAAACTTATAGTATACAGTACTTTTATTGTACTATGAAGCAAAAATTTTAAACTTTATGAACAACAATTATATGCAATAAAATCAATTGGTAAGAGTGAGAATCGGGTGTGTTGTCCAGCAGGTCACGAATGTACTGTAGGCCCCGTCCACACGATTGGGCAGTGCCCGCAAGGAAACATTGTTACCCAAACCAGTTTCAATACACACATTTGTTAGGTGGGTGGCTGGCACAATAGTGTGAAGCCTGCCGGGAACTGCTCCATTTGGTAACATTACTAAAGAGGCAAGAGAAATAAGCTCAGGCGGCAGTACCAGCCGGGCTCTGCCTGATCGTGTGGGCGTGGCCTAATGGTGTGTGCTTGTGTGTGTGATGTTCATCAAGCCACTATTTGCTCACCTCAGCCTCTCTAGCCTGCACAGCTCCTATTGGTGGCTTCTCATCCATGGGACAGAGCAGGTCTTCAAAGTCTAATTCTGACTTTGATTTCTTGCGCTTTAAAGAAAACTGGGACTTCTTCGGCATCTGGAATGATAATAACCCTTAGAATCTCACCTGGACTACAATAAAGGTGAATGATCAATAATGTATAGGTAATTCCGTCAACACTGAAACTATATAAAATGTTGTTGGCTAAACCCTGACACAATTTGTATAGGCAATCTCTTCAACATGGAAAATGTACAAAAATGTTGTTGGTTTAACCTTGACTTTGGCTGATGTAGTGAGCGGCGTGTACCCAGATGCTGCCTCAAGCTCCCTCTTCTCCTGCACCACATTTCTGCCAACCAGCTCCTTGAAGTGTGTGTTGAGGTGCCGCCTGAGTAGGGTCTTGCCGCAGGGGATGGAGAGGAGGGATGCCAGAAGTTCTGATGTGAAACGCACCTCGTATACCATCAACGCTCCGTGCACACCTGCCAAAACAAATCTCTGTATTAATTTCCTTCAGTATTCCTCTCAAGAAAAAGAACATTTGTTCAAGGAAAGAGAAAACTAGATAAACAAGTTAAACATATTGTAAACAACAGTTTCATATCCAGGCTTGCATGATAGTTAAAGTGCATAAGTTGTGTATTTTAACATAAACCCATCATTATCCTATCCTTTGTCTGTACATGTACTCCAAGTCAGTTTTGCAACTGGAATATTCCTCACAATAAAAGGTTCACAAAGGTTCATTCAGTACATCAAATCTTGCACAATTTCACCCTCTGCTGATGTACCACACCAAAACTTGAAATATAAGAACTAAAAAATGCATAGTACAAGTCAGGGAATTTCATACTGTGTACATAATACTGTACTGTATATTTTTAGTGTAATATATATGACAAAAATAATCTCATATTACTGTACAGTACTTAATTATGTTTCATACCTGAACCCCTTAGATTGGGTGCATATTCGGAGAGGTCAACAGTTCTCAGCCACTCCATGACCCTGTGATTGGTCCATAAAGCTACTTGTGCTGCTGTTCTTGTTCGCTGATCCTCATCTGGTACTGAACGTCGCTTTAGCACAGAAGGATCAAAGTTGTGCTCTCGTAACACCTGGGTAAACATTTAAAACAGTAGCATCACCAAATGTTCATAACTTTACATTGTAATTTAAAAGTTATTTAATATTCTATTATCTGTGTATCTACCAATAGCTCTGATGCTTTACTCCTTCTGGCAACTCGTCAATCTTTTCAGACCACATACCATACTCAAGTACCTCATTTCCATTGCATCTATTCTAGATTCATGTGCTCTACACCATGTCCATTTCTCCAATGTGAATATCTATGAACATCCATGAATCCATTACATAAGTGCTAGAACTAGTTAATGTTATCTCATAATTGGTTTCTTTATGTCTGATACCATGTAGCTGAGTAAATTAGATTTGAATGGTCTCTTACTGTGGGCTTTTGTTTAATATTTTGGTATGAAAGAGTTTAAGTACCTGGGTACAGTTCTGTGTAAACATGGAAGTATGGAAGGAGAAATTAGGGAGAGAGCAGTAAGGGGTAGACAGGTCATAGGATCACTGGGGAAGATAATGAAGGGTAGAAATGTGAGTATGGAAGTGAAAAGAGGACTACGAAATAGTATAATCCTGCCAACACTGACATATGCGTCGGAGACATGGACATGGAGTAGGGCGAATCAGTCGAGAATAGGTGCTGTGGAAATGAATTACTTGAGAGGTGCATATGGACTTACTAGGTGAGATGGAGAAAGTAATGAGAATGTGTATGATAGATGTGGTATGAGTGAGAAGGCAATTGGTATTGAGTGTGGAGTAGTTGAAAGAGTGAAACGTAATACTGTACACTGAGGTGGTTTGGACATGTAGAAAGAATGCATGGTGAAAAGTTTGTAAAGAAGGTGTATGGGAGTGAAGTTGTGGCACCTGGTGTGAGAGGCAGAACACCAGTTAGATGGCAGAACAGAGTGGAAGAGTATGTAAAGGAGAGGAACATGAGGGGGAGGGGAGGGCTGGACCAAGTAAGGAGGGAGTGTTTGAACAGGGAAAGATGGAGACTCTTCTGCCGTGGCCACCCCCTTGGGAGGAGTTCCCGGAGGGAGGGAGGCGTCAGAGCTATAGATAGATAGAAAGAGTATGGCTGCAAGATCAGTACACATTTATCTTCTTTGTTGGTTCTGTGTCTCTAGGTTGAGATTAAACTTCAGAACTCAATAGCAATAAGTATTTTAATGCCAGATGCCCTAACTCCTCACAGGTAGACTCTTCACATCTACCCTCTTGAAAGTGGTAAACAACTTCATTTTGATTAAAGCCAGATAAAATTTTCACAGTGAAATCCCTTGAAGTACAGTACATGTATAGGGTCAAATAGCTATAGCATGGTACAGTATAATCTCAAATTTCGACAGAGATTGGTCCTCCAAAAACCTCGCGAAATTTAAATTGTTGAAATTTAAACTGAAATTCTTATGGAGAAAATTAGCATGGTTCCACAGCTGGCCAGCCTTGAGTAAAAATATCGCCCTTATTCACACACGAACACGAATAAATGCATAGTAATAAGTAAGAGTTACTTTACAAATGTAAATACAGTATTACAATTCGTATTAAGCATATTAAATGCATATAATAATTTATATTAAAGGTTTTCGCAGACGACTCATGACTGAAATGAGTAGTCGTCATGTGTGGTAGTGGTGGAGGTGGTAGGGGGAGAGTAGGGGGAAGGGAGAGATAGCGCGATATCATTTGTTTACATTTTATTGAGCATATTCTGGTATTTCCTTCTTTCTCTGTTCGAGAAAAACCTTCCTTCTTGATATGGAAGGATTATGACCTTCTGTTTTGAAAATGTACCACCTTACATGACTGAGTGTTGTTAACTTGTAATTACTAAAAACGAGCCAGTCACACACAAAGCATGTTAGGCCTATATTTCCATGACCTTGAGCTAGGCCCTGCTAGGGTGAATGGAGACTGAGGGTAGGGGGGAAGGAGCGTGGGAGAAGTAGTAGGAACACACACACACACTTCACAGATGACAGTGATATAATTTCGTGACATATTTATTATAATTTCGCTCGTTATGTATAAGTCCTCGGATTTATTTGAGAGTCAACTGTATATATAACTCGGCATGCGTCGAAATCGGTGATTTGTGTCGAAATTGGCATTAGGGTAGTGTTATATTTGCTGTCGAAATGAAAACTGTCAAAATTTGAGATTATACTGTAATCACAAAATCACAGAAAATGAGTTTAGGGCAACATACCTGTATACCACGCTTTAGGGAAGTGACATGCAGAAGGTTGGTGAGGCGGAGGAAGGAGAGATCATCAAAAGTGAGGCAATTGAGGACTCTGCCATCAACACGAGCCTCACTGAAGGCATCTTTATACTGAGGAAGACCCACATCATCCAACCAACGAAGCACCCAGGTATGGTCCAGGCGGTGCAGTGGGGTGTTAAGTTGTTCCCCGGACAGTCTTGATGCAATGGCCAGCTGCAGCTTCTTGCGGTGGATGGGATGACGTACGCCAAGGTCTCGCTCCAGTTGGTGTGGTGTGGCCTTAGAGAGGTGTCGGCCAGAGGAAGACCAAGACCGCATCCCTGAGCAGTATTGGCCCAGACCGAGTGTGTTCAGCCATGCCTCCATTGTTTCTTTGCCCCAATTTGAGAACATCTCTCTAGGCCTGTTAAAACAAATAGATAGTTGCATGAATAAACAAATTCAAGTCATTACCTTTATAGTTACAAAGTTTGAAAGGGTCTGAGGATGGTATCAACTGATCCAAAGGATAACATTTTTATACATACAATGGTGGTACACAAAAATTATTCATATTCAAACACTAACTCCTTAAATATGGTAGTGGAGGAAGTCCATCCAAGCCTGGCCGAGGCAGTGGCCCTCATACCCCCACGTCTGAAGTCGCCATCACCGAGATCTCCATCAAGGTGTCCGGAGCTGCTACGTCTCAACCTGTGGGTGAACACCAGTATATGTACTATATCACTGGCTATGGCACTCAAGAGTTTAAGCTGATCAATATTGCAGATGGCTATCAATTAATTAACTTAGAACAAAAAAACATTTCACAAGATGGTGTATTGTGAGTTTTCATGATTTCTGCATCAACATATATTCCTAAATGTTTACAATTAATGACTATACCAATGAAACAAGGAGAGGTTAACATAGATAAATCATACAGAAAGTACTAAACATTCAGTCTTGCAAAAAATCAATTACTGTATCCCATAATATACTAATGCAACATAAAATGAGGGAAAGCCTGTACTGGAAACTGTTCCTTCTCTTACCAAATAGCTACCCCTAATAATGTACTACAAACTAGAAACTCTACCTGGTGAATATTTTCTTGATACCAGTTGCCTTGTGATTAGTTGGAGGTGACCTGTGTGTGGTGAGGGTGTTGGCACGTGGCAGTGGAGGTGAGGTGACTGCATCCTGCTGACCACCAAACTCTCCCTCGCCACCATCATCAATCATCTGCATCTCAGTCTCCGCTGTAACACACACAGCTCTTTACACCCTCTCATGAGGTGCAGATGAATAATTGTAAAATATAAGCATCATTTGAGGAGGACAATTTACTGAGAATGTTGTAGTACTGGGTTTGACTTAAAGAGATAGCAGCCATAAATTATTATAAGAATTACTTATCAAAGGGGATACTTTTACTTTTTACGATAATCTTAGAATAGTATTCACCTCCATTTGTATTATCTCTTGTCATGTTTCTAAAACTCATGTTACAGAGGAGTACCTTTTATATCCAGATAAGAAAAAGGAAAAGTGACATGAAGTATCTCATTTATTGTAAGAACTTTTGCTTTAGATGTCTTTTAACAGTGGTTAGTATAGTGACATAAGAAGGTGAAAATACAACTGAAGGTGACACTACATAACAGGTATACAGTAGATGAAGTGCTCACAACTAGTGAAAAGATGTACAGTACTGTACAGTACTGACATTTGTCCCTCTCAAGTTCTAGGCACCTCATAGTGTATACCTAATACACTAGAATGTATTAAATAAACATAGTAGTCAAGAGTATGTAGTTGAGATCTTCAAACCAAGAAGCTTACAACTGGATAAATTTGGTTATGTAGTAAATATTAGCTCCTGAATATCCTGATGAAAGATTGAAAGAACAATTTAGGTGCAGTTTACAGGATTCAGACCCTCAGAAGGCAGAAAGTAGGATAGTGACATTAAAATAGGAAGAAAGAAGGAGACAGAGAGGAGGGAGAGGAAGCACAAAAGAACATGGAAAGGAGGAGCAGTTAAAAAGCTGAAAGTGATTGACACAGGAATGCTGGAGCAGCAAAACCCTTTAATACTGACACATCTCCACAGACAACCCCTCCCCCCACAAGAGCCTGAGTCTCGTGAAATCTGGAACTGAAGTCATCTCTGAAATGGTTACCCAACAAGTAATATATGGTATATAAATGATTCTTATGAAAATTGTATGATTTTCAAAACACCTAAGACACCATCATTCTATCACAATCATAAAGTTACAATAATCTAAATGTAACAATGAAGCAGACATAAAGGATGCCATTTTAAAGCTTCATATCATATTCAAACAAGCTATTGAAATGTTCATGTGTATATGTATCTATAATACTGTACTTATAAGGATATTGTAGTACACACATGTAATATCAGTACCGTACATGCTAACATGCAACATCTGTACTGACATAACACCATGTATGATATTATCTGGCTTGAAGCAGAGCAGGAATTCACTATACAGTACAGTATAATAATATAATGAATCGCTGTAATTGTAAGAGCAAGCTATGACAACAAAATGCAATAATGTAATAAGTTCAACATGCAATATTAAAATTGCATTCAAGATTTTTCTTATACAGTAATTCAAGTTATCTATGCTAAAATGAGACTACATTTTCATTACATGTACTTATCTGAGTAAATAATTCTTTGGCATTAAAACTCTGTTGATTCAATGAAGTCCAAGCTTTCTAAAATTATACAGTATATGTTGTTTGAAAGTTGGTGATATTATCAACATTACCACTGTGAGGGAATAATACAGGTCAGTGTGGCACAACCACTTGCACATGTGAAACCAAATATCACGGATTCTGAATGATGATTTATATGAACAATGAAAGTTCAATCATGTGAATAAATGTAAGAATGCACCAAATTATGTGGATATTTGAGTACAGTATAGGGTTTGTGTGGGTTCTATGTGAAAAATACTTGTGACACTGGGGATGCCTAAAATAAGTATCAATGTATGAAGATACTGTAGTAATGGACTTACTACCTGCACTCTCATTTCATAAAATTTCACCTCTAGTGGAATTCAATCACTGTTACTGTACATTGGAATACATAAGTCTGACAAATGCTAATTGCAAGGTCACAAAGGCTTTACCTTTTTTCCTATATATAAATAATAATTTTCTATTATCATTGAATTCTATTAGGACATTACCAAGTGAGAATGGATACAGTATCTTCATATTAATCTGCAAGTCACTCTTCACTGTCATTTTTTCATATAATCACTAAGCTGTTCAACCAAAGATTCTCAACATATTGTACTTTACAGTATGTACATAGAAAAGGTTGTCCGTGTTTGTGTGCAATTTACAATACATAACAAGACCATCATATCAGGTACATGTATTTCATTCCCCAAAGCATAACAGAAGCAAGCACATACTGTAGCAGGAATACATATATATATAGAGTATATGCACTCCATCATTGGGTGTGGTTGGTAGAATACAATACAGCATCATTCATAAGCAAGGGACAACCATAGACTCATACCAAGGTGTAATTGTTAGAAGTGGTGGGGCAGAGGAGGAAAGCCTAAAGAAAGAGGTAAGTTCCCTTGATGAGATGAGGAGAGAGAGAACACATCTGGTAGGAAAAAGCCTGTGCAAAGGGAAATAAGAACATTTCTATTACTAAACTGAGACAAGAAACATGAAAAAACAATTAAGCACTGTAGCCTACAATATCAATATTTACATTTCAAAAACCAATAATTTTCACAAATGAAAAGTCATGCAGGGAGATTAATGAATAATCATAAATGTTCACTAACATTGACAAGCAACATGTGTCTAAATGGAAACTATTTACTCTCCTATATAACAGTACTTTTCTTTCATCAAACCATTACAGCACTATATGGGAATGCAAGTCTGGAAATCACCAATGTTATGTCATCAAATATAATATACTCGTATTAGATTCTTTCAACTCACACAGTATCTGACATGTTCTACACTTTCATGGATGTCTAGGTCCCTGCGAATGCTAAGCCAAATTTAACACATACATATGGTAAAAATAAGACAGACTGCAAGGATCCTACAAAAAAGTCCAACTTTTTACTTATTAAAAGATTCATCTTTTCCAGTATTTACAATTGTGAGACTTTGAATTATACTAACTACATATCTGTGTTGATTGACTATATCCAGAGTTCATGAAGTGGGTACTGTCCTTATTAATTTCATGCCATACAATAATGAAGGCAATACACTGACCTATAAAGACAGAAGACTTTCCAATAAGAAAACTTTTCATTAAGAAGCACATGTCATGCTAAATTGTGGACAATGCATTTAGACAATATCCTTAGTTACGATATATACTGTAATACAGTATTTCAATTAGTACAGCACTAAGCAATGTATAGACCTACATCATATCAGTGATATCACAGTATGAATGATAAAATGTTCATAATTAAGGATAGTACTAATTGCATTTTAGGCAAAAGGATGATAATACGATATCCAAGAAAAATTGTACAAGATAATACTGTATAGAATAGCAAAATGAAATAACTTTTACAGTTTAAAACTCATGACATAAATTGTACTACAAAGCAGAACATATCTAGCTGATGGCAATATGTATTAGAAACATAATTTATTCAAAATTACAGTACTTTAAATTTGTGCCAAATTCCATAATACTGTACTGTATCGTAATTATTTTTGTCATTCATTAATTTAATTAATATATTCATTTATAAAAAAGGCTTCAGATACTGAACTGTGTAACTGATATTTCAAATGATGGGCAATTAAATGAATAATAAAGCTGTCACTTCTCCCATGTAAAACAATTGTAACAATAGATGGTAGTAAAAGGATGGGTGGGAATGAACATTAATTAATAGTATTAAACCGTCAATCTCTTATCAATGTTCCATCATGAGATTAGCTACAAATAAAGAGTGATAACTTTGTCACTGTCAGCCATGTCATTTAATGCAGATATTGCTGCCCAATACAAAGGGATAACATGACTCCTCACCCAAGGAAGATCAGATGGTGGAGCTAGAGTACATAATCCATACAGTACAGTATTCAGAGTAAACTAGTACAGTACATCAAGTTTGAAATAAAATCCTCAATTTAACGCACTAAAAGGAGCTTAACCTTGTTTGTTACTTGAAAATGACCGTCACTGGAAAATTTATGTGATCTTGGGGATACATTGGAATTAACATTGTCCTCTACATACAAAATAAATTACAGTAATTCAAAACTCATGTTAGAAGTAAGGACAATGTCCATTGAGAGGTTGTTCACTCTAAAGGGGTTAGGCTTAAGCATGAGTGTAGTGAGGGTAGGGGACGGTGGAGGGTGGCTAATGGCACATGTAATACTGTACTGTATTATTTAGTTTTCACCAATAGTCCTTGAGTTTTTACTCGTACAGTACACACACATTTTCTGAGTTTTTATTAAATATTTTTGGTCACTTTCTCTTACAGTCACTTCTACTTTTTGTCTATAATGATTGTCTGGTAGCAAAGTGTCCGTTAAATCCAAAATCCGTTAATTGGGGGTTCGTTAAATCGAGGGTCAAGCGTATGTAAACTTTCTCTCTAAGTTTACTGAATTTACTAATAATATTATTTTCATGATCATCCTTTTCTCTATGAGTTTGCCACAACAAGGGAAGGTTGTGAGGATGCAAGAAGAGTTCATGCATGGTCACCACCGTCACCTAAGTTTGGGGCTGAAGTGCTCCGCTTTCCCGCCACACGGAATGGAATGAAGTTGAAGCCTTTACCAAACATGACGCCCTTGGAACGCCCTGCCCCTGATGATGGACCTCCGTGGTTGTTCTCTGCCTCCCGCTGGCCCCGCGGCACTGTCCCAAACTGGTCAATCTTACGACGGGCATTTGGAGGTGGGGTCTGATGAAGAATATAAACTTTAGAAGTACAGTATTGTATATAATTTACTCTTGAAATTAAAATGGAACCGCATTGATTATTAGCACATGATCATTAATCCATCAGCTTCTGGAAATTTCATGAAATATAAGACATTCATACATATGGCAACAAGTTGAGTCCGGGATTAACTCAGTATGAAGTTTTATTATAATTCACAAAAATGTGTAATTGACAGATACTGTTATCATACAACATTCTACTACATTCACTTATCAAGCAGAAAAATGATATACATTGTTCTGAACAACTGACCCTGGGAGGAAGGATCTCTGGAGTGTCATGTGGAACCAGGGGTGATGAAGCCGGGGAGGCTGTAGTCGGCTGACCACCAGACTTGTTTGGTGATGAGGCAGGGATGGTGGAGAGAGTAGAAATGCTGCTGGGGGATGGCGAGTTACTGAGCGGCCCGCCAACCTGTAACCACACAATAAAACACAATGCCATTAATGGGATAGCATACATTTGGTACATTACAGCACCTTGATTCCCCTAATGTATGGCAGGACACATGATCAAATTAACAAAAATAATGGTGGCCTATTGCTAGGAATACTTTGAAGGAATCAGTTGCTTCAGATTTATCAAAACTGTTCTACCACTTGATAAGTTCGTAAAACAAGGTTAAGTTCATCTCACATGTGTATTAAGAGGTCTGATATTAATTAAGAACATATTACACATACTTATATATAATGTACCGGTATATACAATTATCATGACCTCGGGTACTGGTATAATAGGATACACTATACTGATGGTAACACAGATGCAACACTACTGTATCATTATGATACGGAATACCTGATGACTAGGTTGTGGAGAGTCTGGTGTGAGGAGGAAGGAGTGGACTGGTGTGGAGGCAGCGGCTGGTGTCACACTACGCCCTGACCCTGTCCCTGGTGGTTGTCTGGCTCCTCCTCCACCTCCACCAGTACCAGCACCAGCACCAGTACCAGTACCAGCACCCACCACAGGCTGATCATACCACCACAACACACATCACTATATACACCACAATGTTCTACTTGAGACTTGACTATAACATCACAACACATCACAAGTTCTACTAGATACTGACTATATCATCATAACACATCACATATTTCTACCCTCCTTCCTCATAGACAATATCATAATTATATGACTGATTGGTCAAATTACTGTGAAGGTGGTGGTACACTTGTAGAAGAGAGTTTCGTTAACCCTATGGTGTCTCTCTTACCCTAGCAAACATCTTGGTCTAGTAATGGAAGAGACCTATGAATGAACGATAGTAAAATACAATAACAATGAAGATGATTGGTAGATGAGTTGCCAAGAAATCTTAATCATAATCATAATGTATTGTGGTCAACATTAGGTGTGTTCTAGGGTCCCCATGGAAGTATAGAAACTCCCTTCAGCAACTGTACCAATGTTCAGATTTACGGTCATGTTTAAGAAAATTCAAGTGGTACATGATCAAATTTTGGGGCTCCAGTGGGCTACATTGATGGCAATATTCATCATGTACTGTTGTCTACAAGGTCTACAGTGTAGGCTCTCAGGCAAACACATCATCCTCATCATTATTTACTATTTTTATTGAAATTATTTAAATATTTTTTTAAATTCAGACTTCATAGGAGTAAAATAATTTCGATATAAGTTCCAATACATAATAAAGTAACGTTATGTCTGTTATCAAGATTGTTCAAGGAGATAATGTCCAAAAGGAATATGATGGAGGGGGTATCACATGCAAGACAAACAAGTATGTTGCTCCTCACAATGTACAGCTTCCTCACACACACACACAAAAAAAAAAAGTACTGGGTAATAATTTCCTTCCTTGAAGCACTATAGCAGTGTATCTGAGAATGCAAACAGAGTTCTCCAATATTCAATCGATAATCCACAAATGCCATTTCTCTTAACCCCTTAACCACAGGTGACGACGTAAGTCGACACCACCAAGTGTGGAAGACCACGGGTAATTACTGTACTACATATACACGTATAAATGACAGTGACATTATAATTCATATTGTTGTGTTGATAATTATGATTCTGACTTGTTTTATAACAAAATCAGATTGTGAAAATGTACTTAAAATTGTAAGGAGAGTGTAGAAGTGAATTTGGAGTTGTAGTACTGTAATTCTAAGCTGGCTACCCATCCTACAGATGTCCATTTAGTCTTTAAAAGTGCTTCAGAGGACAGATAAGGGTGTGTACTTTAATATCCTGCATTATTTATTCATATAGCATGAGTGGTTTTCAAGCTATTAGCGGGATAAAGGCCCGCAAGAGGTGCCAACGCTTGGTAATATTAAAGGTTAAGGGGGTAGTATAGCGTTGGTATATCTGGAGCAAATTATTTCTCCAAATTATTCTAAGCCACAGGTCATCAGTATTTTGGTTAACCTGGTCTTGTTTTCTGGCATACTTTGGAGGATTCAAGGCGCTCTAATGAACCAAAAGTGTATTATCCACTTTATTTCTGTGGCACAACATAGTCATATGCAATTTAAGAAGTATTGCTTGCAGCATGATCAAAGTTACATTACATATGAAGTAATATACTATAGTAGTATGGGTACTGTGTACCACTGAAACAAAATCATGTCTCAAACTTTTTCCTCATTTACATTAAATCGAGGATATGCCATATGAGTTTCTTTGCCACATGGAAATCCCTGGATACATTATAAGACACACCATCAGGGTAAGGAGTATTACATATGGTGAAACAAAATATTATTTATGCTGTATGCTATTAACATATTGTCTACAAACAGGATCATTTCGCACATTAAAAAAAAAATTAATAATCACCATGCTAAAAGTAAAATCACATTGCTCAAATTTCCTAAAATCTAAGCCCAAATATCATAGAGCATTACAATACAGTAATTATAAGTTTTACAAAGGCAACACACAGAAGACATGCCAGTCCAATTAGTAGAACAGACTGCATACTCACTCACATTCAAGTTTAGGAAAATGTAATTACATATATTGTACTAGACAACAACACAAACATTTATGATGAACCAGTACAGGTAAAACAACGATGCAAACTATAAAACCTTCAACACTTATAATATATGTAGAAGTTACCTGTACTTTGGCATGCTCTGGCAGGAGGTCCAATCTTCGCATTTTTTCCCGAAGCTCAGCATTTTCCCTCTCGTATGCTGCCTGGTGTAACTTCAGATTGCTGAGCTCACTAAAAAGCTCCAGACGCTGAGTTTCCAGACTAGTTCTTGCCATTATTTCCTGGAGCACATATACTTTAGCAATTATTCTTACTGGGGTATATGTTTTATACAAATATGCAGTACAGATACAGCTGTACACATTACTTTTCAATATCCAATACGAGATATTGTACTAATTAAATCTTTTCTCCAAAATAGGTATTTCGTGTGATTCTTAATAAGCTAAAATTATTATCAACCTCAATCCATTTGGTATTTTTCTGTAAACTATCTTTCAGCATCGTATGTTATGGTATCTCATGGTGTTGTTTAATAAATGATGATATTAAAAAATAATTATACAGTACTTTATACTTAAAGTCTCTTGCATAGAATGAACAGTTTTCAATATTTTACAAGGACACAAGGAATCAAAGATGAGAGGACAATACTGTAATGTATACTGTATACAGTACTGTACTGTATCTTCTTACTTTCTGCAGCTGTTCCTCTGCCTGGTTGAGTTGTTCCCTTTTTTCCTGCAGCACTACTTCCAGGTCAGCAATCTTCTCAGCTTGTGCCTCCACCTGCTCTCCCAGCACTGTGACCTGAAGCTGCAGTGAGTCCTTGTCTCCTTCCAACCGTATCACACGCTCCTCCAAACCTCCACCCTGGGAAGACAAACACAGCTCACATCTATACACATCATCACCTTATACAGTATACCCTCTAGTAAAAAATAATCTTATTGAAAATGAAAAAATACCCTTGGTTTACAGATAAATAGCAGTGATAAACCAGCATAAAAGGCTCTACAAAGAGGAAATAATGTGTATTAATGAAATTGAACTGATATATCATTATGGAAAGGACATGCACAAAATTATTACTGATTGAGTAAAATATGTATAATTATATATACAGGTGTATATACAGTAATGCACTTATACTGTACTATACTATGAAGCTATTATTATAATCCTGATTAATCTTACAATAGAAAAGTGAAAGTTTCACTCTGAGATTCTTTAAAAAGAGCATTAACTAGATTCAAAGAACACATAGGAAAGTTTCATACCCTCATTCTGGATACATTCAACATTCAACACTTCACATTCACACTACATATTCTCTTGTGTTAACTAACATTAAAAATAATTTATCAATAAATACAACACTTAAACATTAAACATCAAAGTAATCACATGCACTAATACTTAGCGGTAAACTACTGGACTGCAACTTAATTGTTGTTGGCCTTGTTGTGATGAGGCTGTCCTTAACTTTAGATGCAATACTGTACATTATTACAAGTAAAATATAACTACTGTACAGTACTATACCTAGTAACTGGGATGTCACATAAACTGAAAGGCAGAAAGATGAGAATGAAACGGTAGAGAAAACTACACACCCATTTTTATATAAAAACTATGACTATATATATGATTCTAAGTCTATTTTATTACTTAGAAAAGACCACGTATTGTTAAGGTGTTGTCTTACATATAAGTTTCAGTATTACGAAGAAGCACTCAGATAAAGACTTTGAACACAAATGAAATTACACTGCAAAAATAAAGACAGCTACACAGCCGGAAGAGTGAAAAGTATTTAATGAACACAATCAGACATCACAAGTAGAGTGTATGGGAGTGAAGTAGCCTGAACAGTACTGTATATACTGGAGAACAGGTACAATAGCAGACATGAACGTTGCTGGAGAGTCTGCCTTAGCACTCACTCTGTCTGCCCAAACTGTACTGCTGCCCACCACCACTTCTGGCAACTCATAAAACTGCATATACATACATGTAGTATAATACTGTGTTGTATTTAGTACAAAACAATGAGTATGTGAAGGAAACTATCATAATTAAATACTATAAGCAATGCTATGAGCTCTCTGTTACTGGGAGGAACACTTGTCAAAAAATGCACTGCTTAATTCAGGAGGGTGAAGGCTGGTAAAAATGAGTTGCAAGGAAAGGCTGGCACATGCGGGCGGTGTTAGTAGCACCTCCAGCCGCCCATACACACTACACCTGAGGCACATCACCCACACCAAATGTTTACTTGGTGATTGCTAATTACTGGTTGAGTGAGCCACACAATGACCACAGAAAGAAGCAGGTCTACGGCAGTGAAGGGAGCCTGGAGGACATGGTGGTGGGGTGAGGCGAGAGTGTGTGTGTGGACGTACCGGTGGGGAATGGCAGCTCCACAATGGGATGTAGTCAGAGTCGAGGTGGTGGTGGCCAGCCTGAGGCCTTACCCGGGCCCCACCCACCTTACTGGAGCAGGGTAGAGCCAGACGACCACTGCTGCACACGTCCTGACTGGCTAGAGAACTCATCGATGATCCCAGCTGTTGGTGTCGGCAGTAACACGGTGATGAGCGTCCACTGTCACCTGATCCATGACCTCTGTTGCGACGCTCTCGTGACGGTTCCCGGCTGGTCTGGTGCTGGTGCTGGTGTTGGTGGTGATGGTGGCGGGTATGTGGCTGTAGGTGGTGGAGATGGGCACGGTGAAGACCTTCGTGGTAGCTGTGACGGTGTTGGTGGTGACGTTCATCACAGGAATCATAGCCATGTTCCTCATCATCACACCAGCAGTCACAAGGGTGGGAGAGCCGTGGTGTGGTGTGGTGGTGGTGATGGAGGTGATGGAGACTGGATACTGAAGTACGGTCACATGAGGAGTCTCTAATGCTACGCTCCACTGATGAGTCCCGTGACCGCCTGTGACTGCTCAGGTCCCGGATGGGTGAGTACAGGCGGTCACGTAACCCATCGCGGGGATCTCTTGGGGGTCGATGGGGCACAAGCTCTCCGGCTTCCAGTGTTCGAGGTCGAGGCACTGGGGGAGGACGCGGGTACGGACGGGGGCGGGGTGTCAAGCCGCTCTCCTCCCCAGACTCAGGGGGTGTAGTTAAACTGGACCTTATGGCATGGGCACGGTGGTCAGGAGGAGTGGCCAGTCGTGTTACCTGACCCTCCAACAAACCCGTCAGCATGGGTGACCCGCGCACCCACTCAAAATCTTCATTACCAGACACTGATGCCTCGCCTGGGGGAGGTGGTCAGTTAGTGTCACCCTGACTATGTAAGTGTGTGTGTATGTGAGTGTGTGTACCTGCAGTGTACAATATTGATCATTGTTTTATTATAATGTGTTTCAAAATAGATTACACAACAAAGCCTTTCATCCAAAAATAACAAAAACATTACTTTAATAGCACAGTTACACGTGTTTATTCCTCAGTCTTATTTTACTATAAAATACTACTAACTAAATATTTTATGAAGATGTGACTCCAAACTCTAAGCCGAGTATCATTTTTCCTTATATTGTTATGTTGTACTATACCGGTACTACTTTATACGGCACATCACTTATTATATCAGAATATTGTGATAATGTATTCTAATGACAATCCCAACCAAGATCCATTCCACGTATCCGTATACAAATAGAGTTAAAAGACTAAATGCCGAAAGTATTTACATGTTCTATACCTCACTGCCAAACACTACAGCCTACAGTAATCCCCAAATACAATATAGTTAAAGTTTTATCATCACAGCTTTACGGTTGGAGAGCTTATGTGAGTGACCGGTTGACTGCACAATGGCTAGTAGGATAAATACATTGCAAAAAGTAAATGGATGAATAAATGAACTATCAAAATCAAGTTGCTTCGGTAGGTAAGATCATTTGCTTTCCATGTATTTTTTGTGCTAAATTGTGTAACTCAAGACAGGAAACTGCATTATATATACACTCTATATTATTGAGTTCTGGAAAACATTATACTTATTCTCTTTACGTCTCCCAATCCAATAACCGCTCCCCAGTAAAATAAATAAACAAATATATTTATAAAAAAATGGCAAGTTTGTACAAGTTATTGATTTTACTTTTCTAATGCTTGGTGATGGTCTTATTCATGACAGGTAATCTCAAGAGCACACAAACTTCAACATTTACCAATCGTATCTTATAACCAATATGAATAAAGTACAGGAATTATGATATGATGTTTTGAAGTAGCCTAGTGAGAGCCCACTATATTTTTCTATAATGTTACAAAGACAAGAAAAATCCACATTAAGAAAGAAATACTATTGGTAACAAGAATTCTTACACACGCTGTTATTTTCGAGGGCTTACAACAAAATAATAGAGAATGTAATACTACGTAACTGCAATACAACATTATTATTAGGTTTGTTGTTTTGCAATTACCGAGTCGTTGGTAGACCATTAATTGCAGTATTTGCAGAATAATGACCTCTCTTTTCTTATAGTTTGTGTAAGAATTTCTGGAGTAACCGATTCCATCAAACTATTCTTATAACAACAGGCCACCATTATTTTTGTCACCCTGGTTCTATTTCCTGGCATACTATAAAAACAAACAAACAATGCACTACAATGTACACTCGCAATCCAAAATTTGGATTCAGGTTTGCTTTGAATAGCCTGATCGAGTAAGAATGAAGCTCAAGAAAATATGAAACAGCTAGGATAAGCGTTGTAATTGATTCACTCCTATGTCAAATGATTCGAAACTTCAACAAGAATACCTGGATACAAATGTTGGATTGCGAGTGTAAGTACCAAACGTATGCCAACCCCCAATGCACCCTTGACACCATTGAACTTTCGTGTAATTATATTTTTCCAGTGCTTAAGGGGGTATTGTCTTTTGATCGCAATGGAGTCTAAATGGTCCTTCAACCGGTCCTAAGAAACATGCCAAACTCGTATACTAAAGCTACAGTCTGTTTCCCGGCATAAATTGGAGGAAGTAGTATCCCTCCACTACGCCCACAACACAAGTCCCTCTTAATGAAGTGTTCGTCAGTAGTGTGAGTGCCCAGATTGTACTTTTACCTGAAGGAGACGAGAGTTCAATTTACCAAAGTGAAAAATGCTCTCTCTCTCTCTCTCTCTCTCTCTCTCTCTCACATGGGGTAGCTGAACAAACATATCATTTTGGAACTCTCTCTATTCTCTCTATACATTTTATGTGTTTATCTGGCAGTCTAAATTCGCTTCAGCTCTCGGAGAGTGATTTCAGTTTTGTGTTGTAATATTCGGTTGATAAGACAACATATTTAAGGCCAATTATTGTCTATGAGTTTAATTAAGCTGGCTCAGAATATTAGATCAACAAGAGGTCATACACTGGCTCAGAATGCTAGGTCAACAAGGTCATACACTGGCTCAGAATACGAGGTCAACAAGAGGTCATACACTGGCTCAGAATGCTAGGTCAACAAGGTCATATACTGGCTCAGAATACGAGGTCAACAACAGGTCATACACTGGCTCAGAATGCTAGGTCAACAAGGTCATATACTGGCTCAGAATACGAGGTCAACAACAGGTCATACACTGGCTCAGAATGCTAGGTCAACAAGGTCATATACTGGCTCAGAATACGAGGTCAACAACAGGTCACATTAGTTCACACGATACACATGAAAATGAAACTTTCTTTTTTTTTTTGGTGACGAATGGACAACAGATCTACCCCTTGTAAATCCTATATGTATGTTATAGTCATTAAGGGACCCTGTGATGTAGTCAGAATATTGGAGGTAAATGAGCCCTCCAAATATTGCCACGAAACACCAACTATATAGAAAAAGCTTGTTTCGTGGCATAGTTTGGAGGAATCAGAAGCCTCCAGTTTTCATACACGATCACAGGGTCCTTAATACTTGGGTCCATTACACTATACTAATTAATTAACGAATTGAAGGATATAATTACTGAACAAATATTAATCCACACAATTATAATTATGATAACATGCAGGAATGAAGAGAATTAATGGGGTAGGTAATACAGTTGAAAATTAATGGGTAGTACAGTGTTGAGAATTAATGGGTAGGTATAGTAGTGTTGAGAATTAATGGGTAGGTATAGTAGTGTTGAGAATTAATGGGGTAAGTTTAATAATGTTTAATAAGTATACTCTCCCCCTAAGGACCCTGTGATCATGTATGAGAATTGGAGGCTTCTGATTCCACCTGACTATACCACCAAACAAGCTCCTTCCATATAGGTGGTGTTTCGTAGTAATATTTGAAGGACTCGTTTATTTACCTCCAAATTTATTTTACTACAACACAGGGTCCCTTAATAGATTTGCTCGAGATTTACCGCACATATGTTCCTCCAAACTATATACCATGAAAGCATAATTATTCTTAGGTGATCTGATAATTATGTTACTTGGCATAATATGGAGTAACCAGTGTCCTCCAATAGGCTGATATCACTACGTATTCTTCAACCTACCGATTCCTCCAAACGCAACAACAAAACAGATATTTTTACACGTATGCTGAGACATTTTTCTGTTTCCTGGCAATAGCTTGGAGGAATCAGTCTCACTTCCAATTTGCCGAAGACAGAAGATTAATTTAATTGGAAAGAAAGGAGTGACAACTGCCTATTGGTGGAAAGGTAATTGGGTAATCACACCACCAGACATTTCTTGAGAGAGAGAGAGAGAGAGAAAGAAAGAAAGGGAGAGAGAGAACGAGAGAGAGAAAAAAAGAGAAAGGAAAGAGAGAAAGACAGAGAGAGATTAAAATTGTGTGTAATATTAGATGAGATATAACGTTAGGACATTTTTCATTTCACAACTTTAATCCATCTGCCGCATTATCAGAAAACAAGATATTGTAGGTGCAACAGTAAACATAGTCTATCCCTTGCAGTGTACAAATATAAAGCTGCCAGTATTAATATTCAAACCATGATTATCTTTACTCAGGTGAATAATATAATAGTCATTCGTTAACCTGCTTCCCATTCCACTATACGAGGGATTGTTATATAGAGTAAGAAAATCGAGAATATAGGGTATAGTTGCAAGCAATAATTTTCAGCCCATTTCTTATACCGTGAAGTGAACCAATGAATGAATGAATGGAGAATAATTTGACTCTTGAATATTTACACAAACACGATACGAGCGTCTTGCCAAACATTAACTAATCCTCGTGTTTTACTCTTGACTATTTACACCATGAAATATCTTCCTAATTAACTCATCCTCGTACACGTGTTTTCTAAGGATTAACACAGTTTGCAGACGTCCAGAAAAAGGTCCCCTACCTACTTTCACTTCAGGGTCGAACAGTGATTTAATAGGTATGGTTCATGACCGCATCTCTCTGAATAAATGAAACAAGTTACGTTGCTAATGTCAAATAAACATGTGTCAAATAAACATGTGTCAAATAAAAATGTGTCAAATAAACATGTGTCAAATAAACAAGTGTGATTGTTTTGCTTCTGAGGGTGAGAGGGGAGGAACATCAACATCGAGTTAATGTACGACATATTGTTTTGGTATTAATAACAAAGGATTAACACAAACTGGTGTAGAAAAGGTAGTGAGGGTGACGGTGTGTGGGAGGACATAATGAGGGTGGACACGTGAGGACAGTAAGGGAGGGTGAAGGCTACATATAGGCAGGCAGGGTGAGAGGAGGGTTAGTCTCCATCACCTTTGTTAGATTGAGCTGATCGTCTTCGTCTGCGTCTGTTGGATTCCTCCGAGGTGGCCCCTGAGGAGACATCAGAGAGGTCCTCGGAGTCTTCGTGTCTGGAGGAGGCGAGGGCGGCTCCTGAACATGATCCGTACCCAGAGGAAGCCGAGGAACCGCCCAGTGCCACATAGGAAGCCGCCAGCCTGTTGGAGCTCAGGGCTGCACACGATGCAGCAGCAGCAGCACCACCGCTGAGGCGGGACGCTGAGCTGCTGAGGCCGCTAGTGGACGCCAGCAGGCGGGGCATAGGTGAAGTGGGCGGGGCTGGAGGGGCTACTGGGTGAGGGAGGGCGGGGCTGCCACACCCGCTGCCCCTACTGCCACCCTCACCTGTACACACCACACCTTCACATCACTATATATCTCTTGGTAAATCTCACTATCACTCATAAACTATCTATGTTATACACTGATGACAGAGAAAGGAAAACAAAGGGAAATACGAACTGAACTAGATCATTGGTAATTGATTTCATTATGAGCAAAGTCATGAGAAGAATTCATGTAGGGTGTTGAACAGTCTCATTGTTTCCCTTCCTCAGACATCAACACAAGCCAATCAGAGGAGCCTCCTATACTGCATGGAACAATTATGAAATGTTACTTATAAAGGCTTCCACTCTATAGCCTAACATACAACACAAGGTTAATAATTATGTTCACTAGAAATTAAATGGATACACACATACATAACAGTACACTATGAATATTGTTTACATATAATGTACAATTTACTGCATAAACCACCGTCAACCATATATGCATAAAATGGACACTTTATTCCTAATCCAAAGTTGACACATCAGAAAATAATTAAAATAGTGTATTCGACAATTCATCAAAAAAATATTCTAATAATCCTCGACTCATATTAATTACGTAAGCCTGAAGCGAATATCTGCCGTCCACTGTGTGTATATATCAATATTAAAATGAATACCAAACGGAACTGCTGTTATGACCTATACGTTTTACAGTAATAAATAGACGATTAATAGTCCCTACTTGAAGCTAAAATTGACCACGTAACCAAGAAAAGGGTCGAGAAAGAGAAATATTAGACTGGAAGGAGAATTGGGAAGTTATTAAAGAGGTGAAATCACTGACTGGGAGAGGAATTGGGAAGTTATTAATGATAGTGTAATAGGGTTCTGATTCTTAGTATAATTATAAATGAATGGATACGAGGTTGGGATTCTTATAGCAGTGTTGTGAATGAATGGGTAAGTGGGTCGTGATTCTTAGCAGTGTTATAAATGAATGGGTAAAGAGGGTTGCGATTCTTAGCCTAGTTATAAATGAATAGATATAAGGGTGGGATTCTTATAGCAGTTTTATAAATGAATGGATATATGTGTGGAATTTATAGCAGTGTTATATATGAATGGGTAAGAGGGTTGTGATTCTGAGTAGTGTTATAAATGAATGAATATATGTGTGGAATTTATAGCAGTGTTATAAATGAATGAGTAAGAGGGTTGTGATTCTTAGTAGTGTTATAAATGAATGGATATATGTGTGGAATTTATAGCAGTGTTATAAATGAATGGGCCTAGGTATAATGAATGGACACTATAGAGCAGGTGTACACTACGTTAAGGGAACCGGTGCCAATGTAAACAAGAGTGATTCATTCAGTGAGGGGACCAACATATATTTCTATTATTATTATTGTACCATGTTATTATACACGTTGCCTTTACACGTCTGACTTAAGAATATATATATAGTAGATTTTCAGAGTTAATTCACAAACAAACTTACACTTTCTTCCCTCCATTCACATCCAATTTCCCTCCCTCCCTCCCTCCCTTCACACCAACTTTTTTCCCTCCCTCTACATCCCCTTTTTTTTCTCCATGTTTCTCAGCCACACCCAAAACACACACACAGACACACAAACGAAACCATACCCAAAAATATAATCTCCATCTGTTACTTCGTTTCCTCTAAGATATATCAACATGTTAACACTGATGAGTTGGGTAATTATTCCATCATTAGGACAAGGGGTGAATGCTGGGAGGAAAAATAAACGAGAATACATTTTGGCAAAGCCTCGACAATTTGTTTCAATACTCTATCTCATTTATACCTGACTTAAAGGGGTAGTTAGTCTAGTGCTGGTAAATAATCTGGAGTAACTGAAATCCTCCAAACTATTTCAGGCAACAGAACACCCGTATATTTGTTCATTCGATCTTGTTTCCTGGCATATTTTGGAGGAATCAAGGCGCTCCATTGTACCAAAAGTATACCATCCTCTTAAACGTTCTCGTAGCTCGTATGATACTCAAGGTCACACACACACACACACACACATTCCTCTCTGGTATCATGGTGACTTTAAGTGTCGTAGGCAAGAACATTCGTGGTGGTGGTGTTTACGATGGCTTGGTGAAGTTACGATGACTTTGTAGTGAATGTGTTTATGGAGTCATCGTATACCGGTACCACACCATCGTTAACACCATACAAGGTCAAATATTCTTGCCTATAGTGACCTTCCTTTAACTAACCCCAACCAACAACAACACTACAGGGAACAACAAAACAATACGAGGTTGACAACTCTTACGAAACACTTACGCAAGAGTGACAATCCGGCGGTAGTGTTGTTGTTGAAGTACAGATAAACACTGAAACCTCGACCACACCTGGACCTCACACCTTCACACACACCAGGTTATAACAGGCTATACGCTGGTTGGTTGGTGGTGTCATGAGAGCGGAGTAGGAGCGAGAAGAGTAGTACTAGGAGGAGGAGGAGGAGGAGGAGCATCTCTGGTCCCATGCGTGGAAGCCATTCTTGTAAACATTCCGAGCAGTAAAAACCCAACGACGAGACGAGGAAGCGATGTCTTAGCCAACTGTGGTCATAGTAAAATCCCACATTCCGAGCAGCAAAAGCGTCGACGAAATGATGTCTTAGTTAACCTTGCATGATCTACATTTCTCGGGGGGACACTCTTAGGTCAACTGTAGCTAGTCCTAATACTCTTCGATAATGTTTTGTGTGTGTGTGTGTCGTGGGCAACATGGTGGAAGGTGACCACAAGCTGTCTGTCTTCTTCAGTAGCAGAGTTTACCAGAAGCAGGACATGTTGTTGTATACACTCTACTTGGACACCGAGACTGAACTGGACATGACCACCACCCACGAAGAGTAATATTTTCCATCCTTAATTGGTCACTAAACAGATTAATGTCCAGTTGGTAATCACTAATAATGTACACAAGGGTAGTTGGGTATTATCAAGGGTACGCATTATGAAGTCGTTTGAAGTAAGAGTTATGATAAGATTCTTCGTTTTGTTAATGGCAGCGAGCGTCTCCCTGCCTGCCACTCCCTCCCTCACACTGAGTCCCTCATTGCTGGCACCACACCACACCCACTACCCAGACCACCACCACACCATACTATTATTAGACCCCCACGCCACCACCTCCACCTCAAACTCAATGGGGTGTGTTCAGACTCCTAGACCTCCTGCCTCACCTTACCTTACCTTACCTCCTATCCTACCAACACACACACACACACACACAACACCATCATCTTTTCACGGTCATATACCTACCTACATACCTACACACACACCAACACCATCATTTTTTCACGGTCACATATCTATCTACCTACCTATACACACCATCATCTTTTCACGGTCACATACCTACCTACACACACACACACACACACATACACAACACCATAATCTTTTCACGGTCACCTACCTACCCACCTACCAACACACACACACACACACACACACACACACACACACCAAAGCCTCAATTAACGCTTGAATCCGGCATGTTCATTAGACGGGCGATTTCCAAGCAGAAAGGGCCACCTCTTTCACACACACACACACACACACACACACACACACACACACACACACACACACACACACACACACACACACACACACACACACACACACACACACACACACACACACACACGCACCTCTTTCATACACACATCTCTTTCACAAACACACACACAAATAGTTAAGATACAAATAGGTAAGAATAAATAGGTAAGAACACACACACACACATAATTGAAACTAAACACGCAGGCCACACACACCTTACACACACAAACACACACACACTTGGAACGAGACATACAGGCCACACACACACACACACGGTTGCAATTCAACAATTTCGCAGATTGGAAGCGCATCACCTCGTAAAACATGAGAGAGAGAGAGAGATGAGAGAGAGAGGAGAGAGAGAGAGGAGGAGAGAGAGAGAGGAGAGAGAGAGAGAGAGAGAGAGAGAGAGAGAGAGAGAGAGAGAGAGAGAGAGAGAGAGAGAGAGAGAGGTGGTAGTGGTGTGTGTGTGAGAAATATGGTGAGTGTGGAAATATATAGGTGGAAAAAGTGGTGGAGAGGGTGGAAGAGGAGAACAGGGTGGAAGGGGAGTGGGTGGAGAAATAGGAACCAGGGTGGGGAGAAGGTGGAGGAAGAGGTAGGGCAAAAGGAGGAGGGAATAAAGGGTAGGGGAGTGGGTGAGGGAATAAAGGCTAGGGGAGTGGGTGGTGGAGTGGTCGGAAGGATAGAAGCAGGGAAAGCGGAAATAGAGTTTTCATGGAGTGAAGGACGGAAGGAAACTGCAGAAGAGAGAGAGAGAGAGAGAGAGAGAGAGAGAGAGAGAGAGAGAGAGAGAGAGAGAGAGAGAGAGAGAGAGAGAGAGAGAGAGACCATGGTAATACAAGAAGAGAAGTAGTGGAATGCGGAGAGAGAGAGAGAGAGAGAGAGAGAGAGAGAGAGAGAGAGAGAGAGAACGGAGGAGTAGACCTAACTGAATGGAGGAAGGGGTTTTAGAGAGACACTGGGGGGGGGAGAGGGGGAGGGGGGGGGGTTGTGCGTGGAGTGGTGAGGCGTAGTGAGAGCAGAGGGAGAGGTGAGGAGAGCAAAGGTCCAGAAGAAATAGGAAAAAAGATGAAAGAGAGGAGAAAACATAATTAAAAAAAGAGGAGAATTAAGAGAAAGAAGAGAAGGAGAGAGGAAAGATAAGAGAGAAGAGGAAAGATAAGAAAGAGGAAGAGGGGAACGTTAAGAAGAGGAAGAGGGGAAAGATGAGAGGGAGAGGGGACGAGAGGAGAGGAAGAGAGACAGAGGAGAGACGAGAAATATGTACAGAGTGAAGAAGAGAGTGGAGTGGAGGGGGAAGGAAAGAGAGCAAAGGGAGAAGATAGTGATTAAAGGTGAGAGAGAGAGAGAGAGAGAGAGAGAGAGAGAGAGAGAGAGAGAGAGAGGAGAGAAGAGAGAGAGAGAGAGAGAGAGAGAGGTGGTTGTGGTGAAGGGGAAAGGGTTATGGGTGACGATAAATGAGAAGAGGGAGGAAGGGAAGGAAGGGAAAGAGGAGAGGAGGGAGAGAAGAAGAAGGGGAAGGAGAGGAGGAGAGGGAGAGAAGGAGAGGAAGGAGGATAGGAGGGAGAGAAGGGGGGAGAGGAGGAGAGAAGGAATGGAAGGAAGGGGAGAGAAGGAAGGGAGGGAGGGGAGGGGAGGGAAGGAGGAGAGGAGGGGAAAGGAAGAAAAAAAGGAAAGGAGGGAGAGAAGGAAGGGAGGGAGAGAAAGGAGGGGAGAGAAGGAAAGGAGGGAAGGAGAGAGAAGGAATGAAGGAAGGACGGAGAGGATGGAGATAAGTAGGGACGGGGAGGGAGTGGGGGGGAGAGGAAGATCAGAAGCAGTGCCAGGAGGATTAGAAAGGGGAGGGGGGGGAGAGGGGAAGAGGGGAGTTGAGAGACAGAGAAAGGGGGGAGAAGGGGGGAGAGGGGAGATGACACAGAGAGAGGGGGGAGAGAGGGGAGATGACAGAGAGAGGGGGGGAGAGACAGAGTGAGGGGACGGGGTAGTATACATAGTGGTAAGAAGAGGTAAGCGATACGGATACGAGCCTACTCTCTTATTGGTGAATGGAAAGAAGGGCTACGGATTTATCTCCCTCCCTCTCTCCTCTCTCTCTCCTCTCTCTCTCTCTCTCTCTCTCTCTCTCACACACACACACACACACACACAATCCGATTTAGGGAAGATATGTTTAAATTTTGAGGGCCAATTTCTCTCTCTCCCTCTTTTTTTTTCTCTCTCTCTCTCACACACACACAATCCGATTAAGGGAAGATATGTTAAAATTTTGAGGGCCAATTTCTCTCTCTCTCTCTCTCTCTCTAAAACACACACACAATTCGATTAAGGGGAGATATGTTAAAATATCTGAGGGATCATTTCTTCCTTCGAGCGTGTCTCACAAATAATGTCCTTAACTGTACACGAACGACCACCACCAATTTAACCTGAGAGAGAAGGAAGTGAACCCTATAAAATTATACTGTAATATCTCCCCACCCCCCCATACCCAACCTCAATGACCCCCCCCCCAACCCCCCAACCCCCCACCCAATCACCTCACTCATGTCTGCTCAATCACCTAGTCATCTTATACTCTCTCTCTCTCTCTCTCTCTCTCTCTCTCTCTCTCTCTCTCTCTCTCTCTCTCTCTCTCTCTCTCTCACGTTAAAGGGAGAATTAATATTTTTTTTTGTTAACTTGAATGGGGTACTGCTGATTCCTCCAAACAATGCCAGGGAACAGGACCAGACGTGCACAATATAATGGTGTTCTGTTGCTTGGAATAGTTTGGTGGATTCAGTTGCACCAGAAATACCAGCACAAAACTTGAGTACAAATATATACTAATTAACCATTCATACATACATACATAATTATATACTCACATACGTACATACATACATGGATATATACATACATAATTATATACTCACATACATACATACATACATATATACATACATAATACCTATATATACATACAAACATACAAATAAAATTCATACATACATACATAGATATATATATATATATATATATATATATATACATAATTATATAATCACATACATACATACATAGATACATACATAATTATATAATCACATACATACATACATAGATACATACATAATACTTATATACCCACATACAGTACATACAAACACAGATATATACAAACCAAATTATATACTCACATACATACATGCATAATACCTACATAATATATCCACATACATATCTAAATACATACATACATACATTTTATATGAGATATGCACATAATAATATTCCTCAAGCTCATTACTCTAAAAAAATAAAAAGAAACCTCATTAAATAATACGTTTAACATTTTCTCACACAAGTACATACACATAGGTGTAACAGTTTTACACACACACACACACACACACACACACAAATGATACTGCATCAGACACGGGACTGAAAAGTTGTAATTTGAATGACAGTGCTGCATTGTGTGTGTATGTGTGTGTGTGTGTGTGTGTGTGTGTGTATGTGTGTGTGTGTGTGTGTGTGTGTGTGTGTGTGTGTGTGTGTGTGTGTGTGTGTGTGTCTGTCTGTCTGTCTGTCTCTCTCCCTCACACACACACAACTCGATTAAGAGGATAATATTATGTTAAAAAAAGAGGACAGTTTTTCTTTCTTTCTCTCTCTCTCTCTCTCTCTCTCTCTCTCTCTCTCTCACACACACACACACACAGATTCCCCCCAAAGGCGTGTAAACAGAGAGGAGCATCAGTGGAGTCGGTTCCCCCCCTAGTGTTGAAAGAGTGTGAGGCTCCCTGGGGCGTGTGTGTGTGTGTGTGTTTGAGAGAGAGAGAGAGAGAGAGAGAGAGAGAGAGAGAGAGAGAGAGAGAGAGAGAGAGAGAGAGAGAGAGAGTGAAGAGACGAGGTGTGTGTGTGTGTGTGTGAGGGAGTTAGGAGACGAGAGGAGGTGTGTGTATGTGTGAGAGTTAAGAGAGGGGAGGAGAGGAAAAAGGTGAGAGAGAGGAGGGGATAAGATGTGTGAAAGTGTGTGTGTGTGTGTGTGTGAGGTAGGGTGAATGAGGGAGAGGAAAGGTGAGAGTGAGTGAAGCCAGAGTGAACGAGAGAGAGGAAATGTGAGAGTGAAGAGGGGAAAGGTGAATTAGGGAGAAGAAAGATGAGACTGGGTGATGCCGTGAGGGAGAGGAACAAGGCAGGTAGGTTTAATCTGAGAGAGGAAAAAAGGTGAGAGTTAGTAAGAGAAGACAGGGAGGGTGAATGAGGGAGAGAAATGGGTATGAGTGACTATATGTAATCGTAGCCAGAGTAGGGATACGAACACAGTAAGGACGGGTAGAGACACAGGTAGAGAAGGGGAGGAGTCAAGAATTTTGAACTAGGAGCCTCTCTGTCCATGTTGGGAAATCAAATAAGGTTAGTTTGGTTCACACCTGGACATAAGAAACATATCTCGTGTCTAGCTCTCCTGCTTGCTTTGATTCTATTATTCATGTTCGAGTGGGGAGGTTATAACGTAACGCCGAATTGTTATATTAAATACTGTTCACAAGGCTTATAGTTATATATCATAGCTGTTCAATCGCTTCGACGTTGATCAGTGAAGAAGTCATTAAAAAGTGATGTACACGAGACTGAAACTAAATTACCAAGTGTGAGAGACATTGAAAATATACCAAACTGGGTAGCTTGAGAATTCTATTTGATATTAAAGTGACTTGAGTAGAAGGTCCAGAAATAGTACCTGTGATATATACATAGAATATTGTGTGTTAGGTTTGAGAGATATTCCTGAGTAACGTAGTTATAGATTGTCACCACGTGTGCGAGAGTGAAGTGGGGTAGCATTGAGAGAATATTACAGGGTAAAGTCAAGGTCAAGGGAATTCCCTTGACCTTGGGTAAAGTAATTTAGGCTCTCGCCACGTGTGGGAGAAGCGGGGACGCGAGTGAAAACTACGAGTGAGTATCTAGCAGCTAGTAGAGCGTGAACGAGTGTGTGTGTGCATGAATTTTGATTATTCATTGTTGGCCTGGAATTGAATAAATATAGAAAATTGCAATTGGTTGTTTTGTGTTCACCAGTAGTTTGCTTACCTCTATATTTAATACACATATATCGGGAGAACCCTAGAAATAAATTTATATTGTGTCAAGGGATTGGGGACGTAATACAGGGAATATAGCCCTGGCTTGACGTCGTTGCTGCCAACCAACGAGGTCATATATTTACCAGACAAGGTAAGTCTATTGATAATTTGAATTATCAATCTTTTAATCCACAGTCACCTTCACAAGTGGAAAGGTGAGCGTGGGTGAGAGAGGAAAGTTGTGAGTGTGAGAGAGAGAGAGGAAAGGTGGGTGAGTGAAGAGAGGATTGATTGATTGATGTATATTAGGCGCCGCAACATGGAGGTCCTACAGCGCCAGAAAAAGGTGATAGAGAGGTGTGACAGCAAGCAGGAAGAAATAAAAAGAAAAGAGGGACAGTTGAAGAACTGGAAGATGGGAACCATTTAGTCTGGTCTCTCACTAGCGATCTTCCTAGAATGGGAAGCCCTCTCTCCCCGAAATCGGGGCAGAGCAGGGGCCGGAGCCCCCTCTAGAATAGCTCGCCAGGTCTCAGAGACACACAAGCCCCTCACCACGTCAAGGCGGTTCCCGTTAGGGGGAGTGAAGAGAGGAAAGGTGAGTGTGGGTGAGAGAGAGGTCTGGTACAGGATGAAAGAGTGAGAGGAAAGTTGTGAGTGGGTGAGAGGAGGGGAGGAGTCAGTAACTAGGGTAAGTGAAGGAAAGGAGAGTCAGGATAATTGAGTTAATGCAGTGAGAGAGGGAGTGGGGGGGGGGGGGAGTAGGAGGTATAGGTGGGTGACATGACTACCACCCGAGTAAAACTATAATGGTCATGTAACTCAGTTCATGGGTTACAGGAGGGCGATACCTCTAACATCCCCCCCCCCCCCCAAAAAAAAGGGTGAATAAGTGACGGAAGGGTGAGGTTGGAAGAGGTTTAGAGGGGGGGGGGTTCCATTGAGAAGGGCTAGGTGAAGGAGAGAGGTGAGGGTGGGTGAGTAGATTGAAGTGGGTAGGTGAGAGGTAGGTGGGGTGATTGTGGGGTGTGACAGGTATATAGGCTGGGGTGAGTGTGTATAGTGAGAGAAGTGAGAGGAAGGCCAGGGCGAGTGAGAAATAAGTAAGAGGTATAGGTAGGCCCCTGGAGTGAGTATATATAGGAAGGGAGAGGAAGAGTGAGTGTTGTGTTGTGGAGTACTAAGAATAATGATGTGTTTGGAGAGGATGGGTGCATGATGGAGTATCAATAAGGAAGAGAAATGATGCAGGTGACAATATTTGGGACAAGACTGGAGAGACTGCTATGTGTGGTGTGTGTGTGTGTAGGTAAATAGTAGAGTGAACTGATTCCTACACACTATTTCAAGCAACGTATCACCATTATTATTGTCATTCCGGGCCTTGTTTCCTGGTATACTTTGGAGGAATCGTGGTGCTCTCTAATGTACAGTACCAAATGGGGTGGAATTTATTATGAGTGAAAAGAATCCAATGCTATCAGGAGCGGAACGAGAGAGAGAGAGAGAGAGAGAGAGAGAGAGAGAGAGAGAGAGAGAGAGAGAGAGAGAGAGAGAGAGAGAGAGAGAGAGAGATATGATGAAGAGAGGGAGGGTGCCAAATAGGAGATAGATAGGGGATAGAATGAATGGTGCCAAGGGTGTAGGAAAGTGTGTGGTGAATGTGTGTAAAGGAGAGGGTGTACCTGAGTGTTGGGTGACAGGGGTGAGGGGGTGTGTGTGGGGGGGGTGACAGGGGTGTGTGTGTGGGGGGGGGGGGTGCCAGGGTGTGTGTGTGGGGGTGTAGAGTGCCAGTGGTGTGTGTGTGTGTGTGGTGGGGTGGCAGTGAGGTACGTGGTGCCATGGAAGGAGTGTGTAGGTGAGTGGCTGATAATGACCCCCTCCTCTCCTCCCCCCAGACAGGTAGGTGCCAGCCACGCCCACCACCTCCTCCTCCTCAAGTCCGGCCAGGTGAGCCACTGACAAGAACTAATACTCCACCTCGCCTCATCTTCACATATTTCTTTTTTCTTTCATTGGCTTCCTTCCTACACACCACATCTTTATTTTTATACTCGACATTTAACAATTAAATAATAACAAAAATAAAAATACTACCACTACCACAAATAATAATAATAATAATAAAAATAACAATAATAATAAAAATAAAAATAATAATAATAATAATAACAATAATAATAATAAGTATAATATAAGAATAAAAAGTAAGTTATGAGAGTATATTATATAACAACAATGACACACGAGTAACAGATGTGTTGGTGGAGTGAAGGAGAAGGCTATAAAAATAAACCCAACAACACGTAATATATATATATATATATATATATATATATATATATATATATATATATATATATATATATATATATATATATATATATATATATATATACCAGTGACCCTAAATAATGATGTGGTAACAATTATTATTCCCTATCAGGTTAAATGGAGAAAAATATCTTGACTGTAAACCAACTGGAGCTAAGGCTACTGGATCTTCGAAACTATAATCAGGAATCAGATCCCCTATTTGTAAACATTGGGATGACTTTGTTTTTTTATGGAACAAGCACTGGACTTCGCCCACCACGGCTGCGCCGCTGGTGCTTTTGCCTGCGGAGCTGCTCGCTGCGCTCACATGTTGGTTGCATATATGTGTATACACGCAACCGACAATTGTAGCATAAAATACACCCACGACAGGTGTGACGGAATTACCACGTAAACAACCTTCAGTTGTTTTTTTACGTTTTATTTAGAGTTTAATTTTTTTAGGTACTTAGATAGTATGGAGGAATCAGTAGCCCTATATTTTACCAAAAAGTGTGACGGTTGGTGAGTGAGGGAAGACGGGAAAATGTAGTGTGTGAGAGAGTGAAGGAAGGATGGAAGGGATGGAGTAGTGAATGAGGGAGGGAAGGAAGGAGGGGATGGAGTAGTGAGTGAGGGAAGGAAGGGTAGAATGGAATAGTGAGTGACGGAGGGAAGGACGGGATGGAGTAGTGAGTGAGGGAAGGAAGGAGGGGATGGAGTAGTGAATGAGGGAGGGAAGGAAGGAGATGGGGAATGAGGGAGGGAAGGAAAGGAATTGAGTAGTGAGTGAGTGAGTGAGTGAGGGAGGGAAGAAAGGAGGGGATGAAGTAGCGAGTGAGGGAGAGAAGGGGGAGAGGGAAAGATGAAGTAGTGAGTAAGGGAGTGAAGGAAGGAGGGGATGGAGTAGTGAGTGAGAGAGGGAAGGATGAAGTAGTGAGGGAGGGAGGGGGAGGGGAATATAGTGTCTCTCAAGGTCAGGATCCATGTGAAGGAGTCTAATGTCACTTCTCATAGCTAGTACACACACTCCCACACACACATACACAACAATGCAGAAACAATACACGGAACACACACACACACACTGCAGAAACAATACAGGGAACACACACACCAATACAAAATCAATCCAGGACACACATACCCACCCACACAAACACTGCAGAAACAATACAGAACACACACACATACATACACAAACACTGCAGAAATAATAAAACACATACACACACACACCAATGCAGAACCAAACGAAACTGGAGAGAGACGGATTATAAAAAAAAAAGTGCCTCGGACCGAGAACCTCAATACGAGACTAAGTTAAGAGGCTTACACACACAAACTGCAGATGGGAAAAAAGAATTAGACTAGTGAAGTTGTACAGGGATTAATACCGTCCACAGGTTAGGTAGGTATTCTTGGTACACTAAAATCTATATATCTAAATCTAAATGAAGAGACTCTGTTTGTCTGTCGGATAATACAAATTGTCATGTGACCACCTACAGCGCTAGGAATTCACACACGGAAAGTGGACGTACACGAGGGGGGACAGAGGACATTTTCGTCACAAAAACACCCCACTAATCACTTAATTACACATACTTCACTTTTATGGTCTAGTTATAAATATGAGTGAAGACGTAATACATAATTATAAGTGAAGATGTACTGGGATTCTAATACACAATAATTTATACATATGACACCGTGTTATACATATTTTATACATATGACACCGAGTATAATATTTTTTAGTGGTGTGTGGGAAGGAGTGACGTGAGTTGAGTGGAATGAGGTGATGATGTGTGGAGTGAGATAAACAGTGGACTGAAGTGAGCTAAGGTAGTGTGAGATGAGGAGTGAAATGAGGTGAAGAAGTAGAATGAGGTGAGGAGTGAAATGAGGTAGAAAGAGTAGAATGAGGTGAGAGTATGAGTGTGTGAGGAGTGGAATGAGGTGAGAGTATGAGTGTGAGGTGGTGTGAGGGAGGAGTGAAATGAGGTGAGGAGTGAAATGAGGTGAAGGAGTGGAATGAGGTGAGGGTATGAGTGTGTGATGAGTAGAATGAGGTGAGAGTATGAGTGTGTGAGGAGTGGAATGAGGTGAGAGTATGAGTGTGTGAGGTGGTGTGAGGGAGGAACTGTAGTGCTGATAAACCAGGATTGGCTCTCCTATTTTTTTTAATCCTTATCCTGGCACCGTACTTTATCACAGGGGGGAAAATAATCAATAAGGCACCAAACACACACACACACACTCACATACAATACAGTACTCTCTCTCTCTCTCTCTCTCTCTCTCTCTCTCTCTCTCTCTCTCTCTCTCTCTCTCTCACACACACACACACACACACAAACTCATACAACTTAACGCCAATAATGTGAATAATTTTTTTAATGATCTCGTCAACAAGTATTAAGCAGAGGCATAAATTATTTTCCTTATTCAATGATACTTATGATGTGTGATTAAAACGAGGCTTGTAACACACACACACACACACACACACACACACACACACACACACACACACACACACACAGTATACAAGAATCAATTATACACCAATACACACAAACTATATAAGGGTTTGTGAATGATACACACACACACACACACCAATACATACATTATACAAGGTTTATGAATGACACACACACACACACACACCAATACACACACAATACAAGGGTTTATGAATGACACACACACACACACACACACAATATACGAGGGTTTATGAATGACACACACACACACCAATACACACACTATACAAGGGTTTATGAATGACACACACACTAATACACACACTATACGAGGGTTTATGAATGACACACACACACCAATACACACACACACACACACACTATACTACGAGGGTTTATGAAGGACACACACACACACCAATACACACACAATACGATGGTTTCTGATGCACCAATACACACAGAGGACACAGAGGCGGATGGAACACATAGGCACACTTACACACAGGCAGACTGGCTCACCATACTGACAGCACTGGTTGGTGGCACTACACGAGGCACTGGCTGGCACTCCTCTGGCACTCCTACCACCACCACCCCACGTCTGACAAACCCATCACACCCTCCCACTCTCACTACTACCAACCACTACCACCACCACCATCACACCCTCCCACTCTCACTACTACTACCACCACCATCACACCCTCCCACTCTCACTACTACTACCACCACCATCACACCCTCTCACTCTCACTACTACCACTACCACCACCACCATCACACCCTACCACTCTCACTACTACCACTACCACCACCATCACACCCTCCCACTCCCACTACCACAACTACTACCATCACACCCTCCCACTCTCACTACCCCCACCACCCCCACTCTCACTACTATACTACTACCACCACTACCACCACAACCTCCCACCACCACCACCACTACCTCTCTGATGACACTTCCTCTTCCTGCCGTATTACAAAGCCGCTATATAGGTACTCGTTTAGGTACTGTTTGGTTTGTGACGTGGGGGGAAGCTTAGTGTGAATAGCATATACACGAGATCAGGATGAGCAGGCTACAGTACTATAGCTACCTCGTGTGTGTGTGTGTGTGTCTGTGTGTGTGTGTGTGTGTGTGTGAGAGAGAGAGAGAGAGAGAGAGAGAGAGAGAGGGAGAGAGAGAGAGAGAGAGAGAGAGAGAGAGAGAGAGAGAGAGAGAGAGAGAGAGAGAGAGAGAGAGAGAGAGAGAGAGAGAGAGAGAGAGAGAGAGAGAGAGAGAGAGAGAGAGAGAGATAGATAGATAGATAAGGGGTTGAGTGGTGTGTGTATGTGTGTGATAAGGGGTTGAGTAGTTAGTGTGTGTGTGTGTGTGTGTGTGTGATAAATGGTTACGTGGTGTGTGTGTGAGATAAGGGGTTGAGTGGTGTGTGTGTGTGTGTGTGTGTGTGTGTGTGTGTGTGTGTGTGTGTGTGTGTGATAAAGGGTTACGTGGTGTGTGTGTGAGATAAGGGGTTGAGTGGTGTGTGTGTGTGATAAAGGGTTAAGTGGTGTGTGTGTGATAAGGGGTTGAGTGTGTGTGTGTGTGTGCGAGTGATGGTGGAGTAGTAGTAGTAGTAGTAGTAGTAGTAGTAAGCATCTGAGTGACAAAACACCCCATGCACCCACCCCCAACCTAACCACAGAGTCCTTCCACATCCCCATCTGTCTCCACCTATACTGCTCACCCAGGCTGTATAAAGGTCTGTGGTGCTGCATACATCCACGACGACGACGGGTGCTGGTGCTGGGTAAGGAAACACCATCACCACCACCACCACCACTGCACCAGGGCGAGAGGCCGTGGACACTGTCACTTGGAGAAGCAGCTTTAACAGCGGGCAAGAGCGGCGGCGGAGGTGGTGGTGGTGGTGGAGGCAGGCGGTGTGTGAAAGAGAGAGAAAGAGAGAGAGCAGAGAAGGCAGTAGAGACCCCAGCAGCAGTAGCAACAGTAGCAGTGGCACCCAGGCAGGACCTTATATACTCCCAAACACTATAAGGTCTGTATGTCTACATGTTATACAACCAACACACTATTCCGACAACACAATATAATGCCAGTTTCTGTGACCGTCAACCAGAAATTGCAATCACACACACACACACACACACACACTTGTGAAATTGTATCGAATATCATGGAATTCACACCATGTTCTCAGTGCTCTCAAGTGTGTATGTGTGTGTGTGTGTGTGTGTGTGTAATAATAATATTCGGTTTACTATGTGTGTATTTGTGTTTGTGTGTGTGTGTGTGTGTGCCGGACGACGAGGAGAGGGTGGGGTAAGGGGGAGAGAGATCACAGGAAAGCGAATCTGGTATCTCTCAAATCTCTTTCTCTCTCCAAACCAGATTATTGCCAGTAAAACAGACAGGCAGGCAGGCAGGTAGGTAGGGGTGAGAGTTGGCAAATCTGCAGCTACAATGAAATGCTGTGATGTCATAATATTATCAATATAACATAAGGGTCACTATATCACCAACTTAAGGGGGGAAGTTTTGTGTTGGTAAATCTGGAGCAACTGAATCCTCCAAACTATTCCAAGCAACTGAACACCCTTATTTTTGTTCATCTGGTGCCGTTTCCTATCATACATTGGAGGAATCAAGGCACTCCAATGTAACAAACAAGAATTACCACCTTAAGGGGATAGTGTAGTACTTTTGCTACATTGGAGTGACATGATTCCTCCAAAGTATGCCAGGAAACAGGACCAGCAGATAGAACAAATATATTGGTGGTCTATTGTTTGTTTCTTTTAATAGTTGAGAAGAATCATTTGCTACAGATTTTCCACCAACACTGTATTATCCTCTAAAAAATGGACAACTGTGGAAATAAACTTAGGAACTTAGGAAAGATTTCAAACAAGTCAGTGGAGTTAAGGAAAGGAGTCAGTGAAGTTAGGGAAGTCAGGGAAGTTAGGGCAGATGTCAGGGAAGTGGTTAGCTAAGATGTCAGATATTGAGGGAGTGAGGGAGGGAGTGGAGAGAAAGAAGGGAGGGAGGTTGTGAAGGAGAGAAGGGAGGGAGGGAAGGGAGGGTAATGGGAAGGAAGGGAGGGAAGTAGTGAAGGAGAGGAGAGAAGGGAGGGAGGGAGTGAGGGTAATGGGAAGGAAGGGAGTGTACACAATAAGGCAAGTGCTGTATGCCACAATTATAAGATAATACACAGGTAAACAGACTGCCTGCCTAAGACCCTGTACACAAGATAAGCAGAGGGCAGATATTGGTAATAAACAGTGTGAGTCACAGTGGTACCCATGTGATATAGAAGCCAGTGTATAGCAAATAACTAGATAACCACCAACCTTATTAATATTGGCTAACACCTGAATACACAGGGGTTGTTCTTATCATTGTTGTTCTCTACCTACGATAGAGAGTAGGGAGAGAATAGAGAAAGAGAGTAGAAAGGAGAGTAGGGAAAGAGAGTAAGACTCCGACATAACCAAGGAATGGTCACAAGGAGATATGCCCAAATACACAGATAATATAAACTGATTAGAGCAGCAGGAGGGGTAGGACTAAGAACACGAGGACTATACCTCATGACCACATGACAACCAGACACGTAACTTTCCTACCACATGACCCACGTGGCATCCGGCCACGTAAGCATGACAACACACAGTAATAATTGTATCTAAAGACAACTGACAACTCAAGTGAAATTGTATATAAACAGTGACACTTACCTAATGGGTAGGATAACTTAAACTGTCTCCAAGGGCTATAGGCTTGTCTCCACAGAGAGAGACTATATACATATAAGACCAGGCACATCAGTATCATTCCCTGTGTAGATATAAGTGTATATAAATAAATGTATTAAGCCTTGAATAAGAAACTTGTGAAATCAATTACCTAAGAACACCACTCCGCCGAACTCGCTACCAACAACTAACAACCAACAACCAACAACTCACTACAACAACAAGGTACTGTACCAGATTCTTTGAAGAGACTAGAATCAGGACTGGTACATTTTGGTGACAGCGGTGTTTTTGTGCAACATACAAGATTGCAAAAAGGTAGACTTCACGGGAGACAGTGAATAACATAGTTCAAGACAAGTTGAAGATTTTATTTGTAAATTCTCTCAAATAATTTCTTCAGTGGGAATAATCTTACAACCTCTAACGACAAAGATAAACCACAAATTCATCACCTACAAGACACCTACTTCAACATAACTGCAACTAGACCTACAACGGGACCTCATCTACTTCACAACAATCAATCATCACTACCCCAGGCGTCCCTGTACGTAAATTCTCTCGTAAGGACAACGCCATCCCTTCATCACTACCCATGAGCGTCCCTGGAACGTAAGGACGTCATCACTTCATCACTACCCATGAGCGTCCCTGGAACGTAAGGACGTCATCACTTCATCACTACCCATGAGCGTCCCTGGAACGTAGGACAACGTCATCACTTCATCATCTCCATTCTCCAAGCTGACACCTTGTTACGTAAATTCTCTCGTAAAAGGCAAGTCAACATTCATCATCTTCACTCCAAGAACGACTACTAGTGTGTTAGTGTGCGAGCTACTCATCACCACGACTGGCCAGACACCCCACCTAGACGTCAACTCGTCGTCATCATCATCGTTGCAACTAAAGTACTAAAAGTAGGTACACATTACATGTACATTACATTATTTTTCACTTGTCTACGAACATGTTAGGATAAAATTAGGTTTCCTCATTAAAGCCCAGAAAGAAAGAAAAGAAGTGCCAAATTAAAACAAAGTAAACAATTCTTCCCCATTAATCTAAAGGTATCGCAATAACTTCGAATATCCCTGATAATGATTCAT
Organism: Petrolisthes manimaculis; assembly: GCA_034508575.1. NCBI lineage: Eukaryota > Metazoa > Arthropoda > Malacostraca > Decapoda > Porcellanidae > Petrolisthes > Petrolisthes manimaculis. The sequence goes on along the minus strand of JAWZYT010002970.1, from coordinate 14,286 downwards.
TACCCTCTGAGCTAGATTCCCCTGCCTCCCTAAAAAGTCTCGTTGTGGTGCCAACACATACGAGTACATTTTCTTCTTCTCCAACCATAACCCCATTAAAAACTCAATCTGTCTACTAATATCATCCTGTATTATCACTAACAATGACTACTCCTCTACAATCTCCTATCGTCTCTGCTCATCATCTAACAAATACTGATTCCACAATCACTTCTATGCTAACAATGAAACTCTTACCTATCACCATTTCTCATGCAAAGCATTTTAAGGGAGATAATCCAACATATGGGATTCATCTCTTCTTGCGTCATTTGGAGAAGATATTTTGCAAAGCGAATATAGAGCAGGACGAACATAAGATAACATTGGTAAGAGAGTATATTGCACAGGTTAGTCCAGCCAGTTATAGGTTAAACACAAGTGCTTTTTCTAATACAAACAATTTAACGTCATATGCCACATTTAGACAGTCACTTATTAATGTTTATGGGGATAATAAAGTACGTAATTCAGTGTCAAGGGTTCAAAGAAAGATTAAAACAAAGAATGGCAATACAAGGGAACTAGCAAAAGCACTTGCATCATCAGGATCGATAGAAGTAAATTCGAAGAAATCTCGTATCATACATCATGTATTAAATACAACTCACTTCAGGAGTAAGAATTATAATTTTGATACCATAACTCAAGGGGATTCACACGGACATCGTTGCAAACATTGTAACGAATATATGCATAGGACCAGTGAATGTTATATTAATAAATCTGCAGGAAATAATGGGAAATCTATACATAAATACTGTCATTCACATGAGTCAAATTCGTATTCCTTAAATGAACACATGATCCTTAACAAAAGGAAACAAAGCTTGCACAATCGAAACATGATGTATGAAACGAGACCACCACAATATTAAAGTGGCATCAATAATCACATAAGTAAATAAATACTGCCCTGTCGTCGTAAATACCTATAATATAATAATAATCCCTGTCTAAGTATCACATACTAATATTTCATTAATGATAGACACAGGAACAGCAGTTTCCTTGTTATCGGATAATTCCTTTAACAAATTGTGCAACTTAGATCCCCAGCGGGTTTTATAAACTAAGATTGAACAGGTGATATAAAATTGTCACATATGACAAATAATAAATGAACAGGTATTAGGGACACTAAACCCTTCCTGTACGGTTAGACAAAAACTAACCAAATACACATAATAATATGCACTAAACATAAAATAATACATTTTAGGTATTAATGTATTTTAATACAGGATTGTCCAGGCCAAAAAAAAAAAAATAAGTCCATATATATGTATTGAAAAACAAAACAAAAACAAAAAACGGGAACTATTACATTATCATAAAGGCCTACTGCAGATAATACTATATTACCACTAAATTTCGTCCATAAATTGAAGGTAGAGCTTCCATCTCATATTACAACCACATATTAGTGTTCTATCCTTAGTAGAGTCTGGGAAAATAACCTGGGAATGTATCTACTTTCACTAATGTAAAGGATAATAATATTGCTACTATCTATATCTTTAAGAAATCAACTACCATTAATCAGGTAAAGAAAATGACATATTTATATGATCGGTACAAGATGGAAGTTAGACTAAAAATCACAAGAAATATGATATCAATTTTAACCGAAGAGTTAAAGGATAATCATATAAGGGAGAACCTTAGAAATTTGGTCAGGAGACGATATTTTCTAATTTATCGTGATAATTTTATTAATATACTAGCCACATATCAAAATGCGATTGCCCTACCTGGTAAATTTTTAGGAATAACCTATTTATAAATAAGCATATAGGCGACCATACCTTATACTAGACAGAAAATTATAAATGATAAATGAAATGTTGGATGAAAGTATTATTAAGATTTTAACTCCCCCTTTCAACAGTCAAATGTTTTTGCTTTCAAAAATGATGGTGAATTTAAGCCAGTACTTCTTACAGAGATATAATGCTACAAATAAATATAAATATCCCCTCCCTCCTTTAAGGATGTTTTCTCTAACATTGCTCAAACAAAAACATATTAAAATTGGTCAGTGGACACTGGCAAGTAGCATTATATAATAATACATTTAATACGTCCCATGGTTATTATGAATACATTCGTAGACCATTTGTGTTAGGTAATGCTCCATCCACATATCAGCATATGTTCAATTTTCATGTTAGTGTTATTAATCACGTAATCAGCGCTTAGCTAAACAATTTAATTATTTTTCTAATGAGGTACAATCACAATAATTAACAATAAGGAAAGTTAAATTGAGATTACATTAGGTAGGCCTCAAACTTAAAAAATATATGTTTCAATTTATTACCAGCATATTATAATTATAGGTTATACATTAACCATCACTGAGTTCCATACACAATAGCATAAAATACGAACAATGAAAGTTAACTAACGTAAATCACTCTTGGATATATGTTCGTATATAGAATCATTGTAAAGAAATTTATTCCTAAATAATCTCCTCAGGAGAATGACAGATGTGTATGGGAGTCAGAAAAGTTAATAAAGGTTAATTAATGTCAGCTCCAATTCATGCATTTCCATATATATAATAATAGTAATATATAATAATAATATCACGTGTACAGATGCTTCTTCAGTAAGCTTAGGCACTGTACTTATGTAAGATATAGCTAAGTTCTATGTCAGGTATGTACTTATGCATAACGAATATTTAATGCACAGCAAACTCGTTACTCTGTAACAGACCAGGAAAAGTTAGCAAATAATGTTAGGGGCAATTCGTACTTTTAGAAAATCGTATTAGGCTATCCTTTACAAATACTCGTGAATCACTAATATATTCTTGGCTTAGTATAATCTCAAACCTTAGCGTGAAAAATCAGCCAGATATTATCGAACCATTAAGGAATTTCTCTCACATATTGTTATTAACTACCTTCCAGGATGATTATAGATAAAAATAACAAATCCCTTAAACAATCATCTTGTCATTTACTTCAGAAGTCACTCATGGACGTGGTAAACATGCATAAACATTAGCAATTCCTATGCTAAAATATAATAAGACATTATTTAACTCTGAGGATGAAAATAATGGACGAGAATTACAGTCACTTAAATAATTTTCCCTTTATGATAAGATTTTTACAAAAAAAAAAAAAAACTTAGTAAAAGTGACTTATAAACCAATGAAAGTGATACATTAAATAATGCTTCCCTCAGTGTTAATTACCCTTTTATCAAAATGCAACAGGACATCCTGGGAGAGAATATCAAAACAATCTCCATATAATATATTATCAACATAAACAATGGGTAGATGATAAAACATATATATCGCTCAGTGCGAAACATGCAATACTCCATGACAGGAATATAATCCTGGACGAATCAGGAGACATAATAGGAATAATTCTACTTTCCTTACCAATTACAAATCAGGGCATAAATAAACTATTACCTATGGTTAACCATTTTTCTAAATATTTAGTGGCGGCACCACTACATGATAAAAACCGCAAATAATACGTGCACATATATCTAATCCCAAATTATTTTATGCCTATATACATGTCCCAATATTATAAAGATATCTAATTTCTACTAATTTGAAGCAAACGTTTGTATAACCATATCTCCCCATATCTTCCAGCAGCTAATGGATTAACAATACGGCAAAACCGTAAAATACTACAAGTACTTGGTGGCACAGAAACAATGGAAATCCCTCCACATGGAAAGACTGCATCAAAATGACAGTCTATAAACTCTACAAAACATGGAAATAAAAGGAAAAACTCCTAATCAAATACTATATGGCGTACAAGAAACGTCTTTCATATAATTATATGATATAAAAAATTGCCACACAGAAGCCATGCTACAACAAGGACAACTTCGCTGAACAACAGTGAGTTGCAATACAAATTCATCATGATGTACAAAACAATTCTACAGGCTTGCAAGGAAGAAGATGCGTAATCGCCTACACAAGAAATCTACACAAGAAATCTACAGGCTTGCAAGGAAGAAGATGCGTAATCGCCTACACAAGAAATCTACACAAGAAATCTACAGGCTTGCAAGGAAGAAGATGCGTAATCGCCTACACAAGAAATTTACAGGCTTGCAAGAAGAAAAATGCGCAATCGCCGATATACTACAAAAGATAACTCCAATGTTCACTCCAGGTGATACATAAAATAATACGGGTACCCGATCGAAGTTTAAAAACTTCACACAGTCATATCTTTAGTAGGTAATAAACTTATAATAAAGAATATTTTTACCAGGTGGATGATATTGTATATGTAAACAGGATAAAGAGATTGGTAAAGCGCGCAAAACCATCCAAAATAAAACCAATCCATATCACTGAAACATAACAATTTCCTCTTCTTAGTAAATTTATCCCTACTATATACTATATACTATATAATGAAATAATCAATTACAAACATAAATCCGATCGGTTTACTATGAAATAAAATAATATTTCTTTTTACAGATGTGGCCCAAATCAACCTATATGGATAATAATTCTTGTCTCTACTCTCAACAGCTCCTGGCAGAACCAGACGAGGAACACAACGCAAGACAGATGACGTCTTCAATCCGAGAGCTCTCGTATACAATTTTATTAACAAGCAGATGAAAAGAAAAGAAAAATAAATAAACTAAGGGTGACAAATGATATAATCACTATTTCTTACTCTTTACAGATTTTATCCCAGTGAGCAGTGGCTACAGCTACAAGTATTTACTGATACACTAGTTTATTTGACAGGTATCACACAAATTGAATCCAGCGACTAAGGTAATATTGTTCGCTTATTATACAAAATATATAATGGCTTGAGCCATCACCACAGCCCAGAGCGTGGTTGGGAAAATTTTTACGTGTATTTGCGTGAACATTATTTGGTACTGCTTACATAGTGGTATACACATATATCCTATAAAATAAAGGATTATGAGACAAACTGTTGCATATCGTGGTAAGTGTAACAGGTAAAAAGCATTGCACAGATATTAAATACGAATTATAGAGCTTTACTTAACCAAAAGAAAATATTCACATATACTTAGTAGGCTTCTATTTTATTTCTGCGAGAAGCAGGAAGCTGTATTACGAGTACAGAAACTTTGAAAGAAAGTACAACCATTTATTAGGAGAGTATTTACTGCGGGTAAGATAAGATTAACTCATACTTAATAACTATAATATGCAAAGGAAAAATCAGTGTGAAGTACTATCTTACCAAAATATCTTTCTTCCACCTATTTGAAATATTATTTAAAATCGTGCGTAGTATATTAATACAAGATTATATACTCATTATTATTCCCATAGAAGGTAAAGTATTATTCACAAGCTACGCACTTCAAGAATTCCCAATGAAAATAGAAATAATCTTTTAATGTTCAAAATTCCTCCTAGAAGTATTATACTTAGTGATGATGTCATCAATGACACACACTCCTCAAGTACCATGTTGCATGTCTTCATTTATATGTTGGTCCTGCATAAATATTGGCAAGTATTCCTCCAAAGGATGCGAAATCTCCACTTGCTTTGAAGCAATTCAGGCACTATATGCATGTAATTCATATCTATTACTAATCAAACCTCTCTTATGGATGCGAAATCTCCACTTGCTTTGAAGCAATTCAGGCACTATATGCATGTAATTCATATCTATTACTAATCAAACCTCTCTTATATCATCAAATTTCTATTTCTACTATCTATACTTACCTACTGATAGACTATTAACAATATATTACCCTACTCACCCTACACATGGCATGGATTAAGGCTACTGTAGAGAGGCAGACTCAGATAAAATCGATTCAAGGGAATCGTTACATTGGAAAATAAAATATATAATTGCTAGACAACATATCCCACTCTCTTCCACCTTTCAATATATTTCATTTAATATCGACTTGTTTAATATCTCCCTATTATCAGTTGTTTCAGAAAAAAGTGAAGCTGGGAAGTTATTCAAGGAAACTGGGAATCAAACATCCTTCTAATATCAGTTGGTTACTCCATATATTGATGAAAATAAAACTTGGTACAAATATTTAATATCCCATGTCTTATCTTTCTGGCAGGTACTATAACATTTTTATATAGAAAAAGTCTACTGTCATATTTTGCATTGTATAAGAGAACTCTATCAATGTAGACTGAATTATCTTGTTATGGAAAATTAACATTTAGCTGTTATTGCACAGCCACAACATAGCAACAAGGCCTCTTCATTAATGTGTGATATTTTTAGCATAGGTTAGCTTATACACATAACTACAAGCACCTAGCTCAACACATTAATTTTAAGATTATTTCTTTATGTATGTACCAGTGTATTTTATTCATGTATTGATGTTCATTTTAAGTATATGATGTGCCTATGTCTTTGATGTCAATTTTATATTATTATTGAGGTATTCACTGATAATATCTTAGTTATTGTGTACCCTACCTACATTGTATGTTTGTTTCCACAATCAAGGTAATCTGAGACAGATTACGGTAGCGGCCTCGAGCGATTGTACACAATAAGGCAAGTGCTGTATGCCACAATTATAAGATAATACACAGGTAAACAGACTGCCTGCCTAAGACCCTGTACACAAGATAAGCAGAGGGCAGATATTGGTAATAAACAGTGTGAGTCACAGTGGTACCCATGTGATATAGAAGCCAGTGTATAGCAAATAACTAGATAACCACCAACCTTATTAATATTGGCTAACACCTGAATACACAGGGGTTGTTCTTATCATTGTTGTTCTCTACCTACGATAGAGAGTAGGGAGAGAATAGAGAAAGAGAGTAGAAAGGAGAGTAGGGAAAGAGAGTAAGACTCCGACATAACCAAGGAATGGTCACAAGGAGATATGCCCAAATACACAGATAATATAAACTGATTAGAGCAGCAGGAGGGGTAGGACTAAGAACACGAGGACTATACCTCATGACCACATGACAACCAGACACGTAACTTTCCTACCACATGACCCACGTGGCATCCGGCCACGTAAGCATGACAACACACAGTAATAATTGTATCTAAAGACAACTGACAACTCAAGTGAAATTGTATATAAACAGTGACACTTACCTAATGGGTAGGATAACTTAAACTGTCTCCAAGGGCTATAGGCTTGTCTCCACAGAGAGAGACTATATACATATAAGACCAGGCACATCAGTATCATTCCCTGTGTAGATATAAGTGTATATAAATAAATGTATTAAGCCTTGAATAAGAAACTTGTGAAATCAATTACCTAAGAACACCACTCCGCCGAACTCGCTACCAACAACTAACAACCAACAACCAACAACTCACTACAACAACAAGGTACTGTACCAGATTCTTTGAAGAGACTAGAATCAGGACTGGTACAGGAGTGAGTGAGGGAGAGAAGGGAGGGAGGGAGGGAGAGAAGGGAAGGAGGGAAGGGAGTGAGAGTGAGAGAAAGGAGTGAGTAAGGGAAGGGAGGGTAATGGGGAGGGGAAAGGGAAGGAGGAAGGAAGGGTTGGGTTGGTATCACTTCACATCTCCATTACTTCACTTGTCACTATTTTATTTTTGTAATGGGGCTTGACATTTTCCGAAGCAAATTTGCGTCTCGTGGAAGCCTATACCTGTCCATCATTATTATTATATTATGTTTGTGTATCATATTTCTTTCTTTTTCTCTCTCTCTCTCTTATTATATTTTTGTATGAGTATCACATTTCTTTCTTTCTTTATCTCTCTCTCTCTTTCTCTCACTTTCTTATCATGTGTGTGACGAGTATCACATTTCTCTCTCTCTCTCTTATAATGTTTGTGTACGAGTATCATCTCTCTCTCTCTCTCTCTCTCTCTCTCTCTCTCTCTCTCTCTCTCTCTCTCTCTCTCTCTCTCTCTCTCTCTCTCTCTCTCTCTCTCTCTCTCTCTCTCTCTCTCTCTCTCTCTCTCTCTCTCTCTCTCACACACACACACACACACACACACACACACACACACACACACACACACACACACACACACACGAAATTCTGTCCAAGTTTTCATTCAATTACAACTTCTTGACACACTATCCTGACCTCAACACTCACTATAGCCTACACCCACAGCATAAGTACAAAAAGGTTTAGTTATAAGTGTTATACAATAAATATAATAAACACTTGAATAAATTAATACGCTTTATACACTTTTGGTACAGCCACAATCAAATATCCGCCGACACTTTCCTTCCATCGTAGTAAATAATATCTTGGTAAATATCTTGGTAATAAAGAACAACACGTGTATGATTTTACAGCACTCCATATAAAGTAATAATTGAGGAGGTTGAGTTGACGTAAGGTGTTGTATGATTATAGTTTAATATGATACTGATTTATTTGCACGATGGAAGGAAAGTGTCGGTGGTTATTTGATTGTGGCTGTACATACATTGGAGCGCCTTGATTCCTCCACAGTATGCCATGGAAACAGGATCAGATTAACAAAAGTAATGGTGTTCTGTTGCTTGGAATAGCATGGAGGAATCATTTGCTCCAGATTTACCATAATTGTAAACATACTTTCATTCACATTACATATTCAGGTTAGGTTATACAGTGTTGGGAAATCTGGAGCAACTGATTCCTCCAAACTATTCCAAGCAACAGGCCACCATTATTTATGTTAATCTGGTCTTATTTCCTGGCATACTTTGGAGGAATCAAGACCCTCTAATAAATAAAAAGTATTAATTATTACCCCATTAAGGTGGTAATTTTTTTTTGGTACATTGGAGTGCCATGATTCCTCCATAGTATGCCAGGAAACAGACCCATATGAGCAAAAATAATGGGGTTCTGTTGCTAGGAAGAGTTTGGAGGATTCAGTTACTTCAGATTTACCAACACAAAATTTCCCCCCTTAAAGAAGCTCTTCAATTAGCACCAAATTTGAGGGCTACTGATTCCTCCAAACTAATCCACAAAACGGATCCTCCATTCGTTATACTGAACAAGTCCGTTTCCTGACACAGCTTGGAGGAATCTGTAGCCTTTCATATTACCCACAACATTAACACGTAATAATAATGACACACCCAATCAAATAATGAGAAATTAATCACATGCACCCAATACAAACTGACAGACAAACATACATACATCAATATACACAAATATACCGAACATACACAAATTAATTTAGTGTTTAATGAGACGTGGAGGTATCAACAGCAAGAGACAGTTAATATGCAGTTACAAACAAATTACGACAAACATACAGCAATATACATAAATATACCAAACATACACGACTTAATATACCAAACATACACTACTTAATATACCAAACATACACAACTTAATATGCCAAACATACACAACTTAGTATACCAAACATACACAATTTAATATACCAAACATACACAATTTAGTATACCAAACATACACAATTTAATATACCAAACATACACTACTTAATATACCAAACATACACAATTTAATATATCAAACATACACAACTTAATATACCAAACATACACAACTTAATATATCAAACATACACAACTTAATACACCGAACATACACAAATAAATTTAGCGTTTAATGAGACGTGGAGGTAGTAAGAGTAAGAGACAGTTGTTATGGAGTTACAATAAAGAGGGTATGTGTTTCTTTTGATATTTTGTCAGGGCTACTGATTCCTCCAAACTATGTCACGAAACAGATCTCCCATTAGAGTAGCATTGAGGTGGTCTGTTTCCTGACATAGTTTGGAGGAATCAGTAGCCCTCCAATTTACCTCCAGTCTCTCTCTCTCTCTCTCTCTCTCTCTCTCTCTCTCTCTCTCTCTCTCTCTCTCTCTCTCTCTCTCTCTCTCTCTCTCTCTCTCCCCCTCACCATAATTTATGCCTGATATGATAGGAAGACCAATCAAGGCTCAAAGTCTAGTTAGGAAATTTAATGGTATATAAGTTGTTGTTGTTGTTGTTGTTGTTGTTGTGAGTGTGGGGAGTGGGAGGAGGGACAGGGCACATTTCTTCGTCAAAGGTGGGAAGTGGGGGTGACGTGGCTAACCTCCTCGTCAAAGGTGGATGAGGGGCAAACTACATATAGAGGACTACTGACAGGGCCAATTCCTCCAAACTATGCTTTAAAATATTGGGGCCCCTACTCAGCCCCTACAACCTTACAAGGACCACAATTGTAGGACTGTTGCTGTCTGTAGGTTCCTTGTTATTCTTTTTGTATGAGAGAGATAGATAGATAGATAGATAGATAGATAGATAGATAGATAGATAGATAGATAGATAGAGAGAGAGAGAGAGAGAGAGAGAGAGAGAGAGAGAGAGAGAGAGAGAGAGAGAGAGAGAGAGAGAGAGAGAGAGAGAGAGAGAGAGAGAGAGAGAGAGAGAGAGAGAGAGAGAGAGAGAGAGAGAGAGAGAGAGAGAGAGAGAGAGAGAGAGAGAGAGAGAGAGAGAGAGAAATGGAGTTGCAGTACAATAATTATTCTAAGTTAGCTTTTATCCTTTTGACATTTCCGACAAGACAGACCTATACCTACGCCTTATCATTAACTACAAACACGTATCGTAATATATTGACAGGTGAAGGGAGGTATCGCAGGGAACAAGTACAATACAGTACATAATTATATACTCAATTGTCGATGGGGGTACTACAGTGTTGGTAAGTCTGGAGCAACTAATTCCTCCAAACTATTACCAGCAACAGAACACCATTATTTTCGTTATGGTAATCTACCTTGGTCCCGTTTCCTGGCATACTGTGGAGGAATCAAAGCGCTCCAATGTATCAAAAGTGTATTATTCCCTTAAGTATGTAATTCTTTTTTGGTACATTGGAGTGCCTTAATTCCTCCAAAGTATGCTAGCAAAAGGGATCAGAAGAGTAAAACTAATGGCTGGCGTTCTGTTGCTTGGAACACTTTGGAGGATTCAGTTGCTCAGATTTACCAACACAAAATTTCCCCTTTAAACAGGTCTATTTACCCAGGCCATTACAGTTGTGGGCCTCAGCAGGTGTGTAAATAAACAGAGAGTAAGGCGGGGTTCTCACCAATACGTTTGCAATCCGTTTGCACGGAGTCCGTTCACGTTGATGACGTCACGAACGTATGTGTATGTGCCCAAACAGTGGGAATGCGTGCGCGTTGCGACCTCACGGAAACGGACCACGTCCAATGTTGAGGATGAACTAAATTCATCTTTTTGGGTAGCAACGTTGGCGGTGGTGTCCGTTTATAATGTTGTTGACTCCTCAACATATGAAAATAATATGAATTAAAGTTATTTGTTTGCAAAATGATACGATTTTATGTAAATAAAATAATAATCATAATATATTTGTGTATAGTTCGTCAATTTATGTACGATTAATAAGAATTTACATTGGAACTGTAGGCTTGGCAACACCGCACTCTGGTGCTGGGTAAACAAACAACCTAACAGCCAAAACAACAGTTGTAGCTGCTCACTACATTAAAACACAATTATTAAAAGTTGAACACCAGGTACAACAAAATGATTGAATTAAAAAATTATTTGATATCATCCATGATTCTAAATAATATTTGTAATGTAAATGCATATAATTATATAGGTTGTAATTAAAAGTACTAGAAAACATCCGCATTTTTAATAGGCTGATATGGTATCTAGTTTATTGGTTATTATTTTATGCCTTTAGTAAATCCTTGTCCATCTCCGGTAAAAACTCGGCCATAGTCGCTTATTGTTGATGTGAAGAAACGGGCGGGAAACGTCGCTCAACTCCTCTGTGTCCGTCTGGACGTTGTGTTCGTGACGTCATCAACCTGAACGGACTCCGTGCAAACGGACTGCAAACGTATTGGTGAGAACCCCGCTAAGTCCGAGGGGGGATGTGACTGGTTGAGGCCATGTTTACAAAGACAGTACCAGTATAGGAAGACTGTGGATGAATTCAGACTGGGAGTATTAATGTTATGTCCCTGATGGTGTGACAAACAGGACTGCCTTCAAACCCACTGTGGTGTTTCATTTATATTCGCTTGTTTATAAATCAAACGCCACAGTCATTAATTAATTAAGGTGGTAATTATGCACTTTTGGTACATTAGAGCGTATTGATTCCTCCAAAGTATGCCAGGGAACAGGATCCTAATTACAATAACAACTTTGTCCTGTTGTTTGGAATGGCTTAGAGGACTCATGCAGTTACTCCAGATTTACTAACACTTAATTAAGGGGATAGTATATTTTTGGTTAATTGGAGTGCACTGATTCCTCCAAAGTATGCCAGGGAACAGGACCCTATCAACAAAAACAATGGTCTCCTGTTGTATGGAATAGCTTAGAGGAATCAGTTACTCCAGAATAACCAACACTATACTATCCTCTTAAGTCACGTCCTGGCTGTGAGTCTCTATATATTGCCATCAACACTGTACACACACACACAAGGAATATCAGTCCAGCAATCTATCTCCACCATGCTTATAATATTATATACCTCCATTCTCTACTTTGTCCACTTTCATATGTCTGGTATCTCTCTCTCTGTCTCTCTCTCTCCTCTCTCCTCTCTCTCTCTCTCTCTCTCTCTCTCTCTCTCTCTCACACACACACACATATTTCCCTGTATAACTCCCTCATCACATTCATAATTTCACCTCGACCTTAATTCCCAACCATGACTACTTCTACCACACTCATTCCTCCCTTTCATCTTCCTTACTATTACTACTACTACTACTACCATCATCACCACAACCATACCACTATTCCATCTTCACCACTACCACTATAGCACCACCACATCCATAACATCACCACCACCTTCCTTCCTTCCTCCCTTACTACCATTACCCCCCTCATTCCTCCCTTCCACCTTCACCACCACTATCACAACCACCACCTTACCCATAACCTAATTCTCACCAACACTCTCATAATACCCCTCCTCCATCTTCACCTCTATCACTACCACCACCCACACCTAACTCCCTCCCTCTCATTTTTCTCCTCCTCCTTCTCCTTCTCCTACTCTTCCTCCTCATCATCATCATCATCCCACTCCACTTCCTCCTCCTCCACATCTCACAGGGAACTAACTACAAGGGAGGCAAGAGTCGTAAAGAGTGGCTCGAAAGTGACCCTAACTTCTCCGCTGATACTTTTCCGATTCCTTTTTGTCTAATTCATTACCCGGAACGAGGTCAGGGCAGGTTAGGTCAGGTCACAGAGCCAGGTCAGCCCCCCTCTCTTCCCCCCCCCCACACACACATACACACACACACCCGAGGTCACCAATATACCCTGGATCAACACGTCACTCTTCATTCTAGGTCACATAAATTTTTCTATCTTCCTGTTTCTCTGTTTACATTTCACTCTCGTCTTTCTCCTTCTTCGTTCGATCCTTTCATTCCTTCTTCATTTCATTCACTCCATTCCTTCTTCACTTCATTCATTCATTTTTTACTTCATCCACGCCATTCCTTTTTCACTCCTTTCATTCATTCTTCACTTCATTCACTCGATTCATTCATTCTTCACTTCATTCACTCCATTCATTCATTCTTCACTTCATTCACTCCGTTCATTTATTCATCACTTCATTCACTCCGTTCATTTATTCATCACTTCATTCATTCCTTCTTCACTTCCTTCATTCACTCCATTCATTCATTCTTCACTTCATTAATTAATTCTTCACTTCATTCATTCCATCCATTCATCACTCCCTTCATTCATTCATTCATTCATTCTTCACTCCATTCATTCATTCATTCATCACTTCAAAGTCACTCTCATATCTCTCATCATCCATCCTTCCTTTACTTCAGCTTCAGTCGTTCTTACTGTAGTTACCGTCTCACATCCACGTCTCTTGCTTCGACCCTCGTATCACACACTTGGTTAAGCTCAGTCACAACAACAACAACAACAACAACAACAACAACAACTCCGGCACTCCACCCCCTCCTATCCCTCCCTACCACCTGGCCAAAAGTATATATAAAGTCTATGGAATATACAACCCACGTTTCACAATACAAGTTGGTTTTTTTTTTTTTTTTTTTTTTTTTTTTTTTTCCACATTACCGTATAAATAAAGTATAAATATGTCTCAGTTTGCATTTACAATACTCGTTAAAATATATTGGCTGACTATTATGTACATTAAAATCTTTGTGACTTTTAACATTGCGATGGTGTTCATGAGAGAGAGAGAGAGAGAGAGAGAGA
>JAWZYT010002969.1:0-58271 GCA_034508575.1 Petrolisthes manimaculis | reverse complement strand
CCACCACCACCACCACCTTCTTTCTCTCCTCCTCCTCCTCCTCTTCCTCACCACTTCTGTCACCCCCACCCCCACCACCATCCCCCCATCCTCCTCCTCCTCCTCCTCCTCCTCCTCCTCCTCCTCCTCCTCCTCTTCCTCCACCACTTCTTTCACCCCCACCACCACATCCCCCATACTCCTCCTCCTCCTCCTCCTCCTCCTCCTCCTCCTCCTCCTCCTCCTCCTCTTCTTCCACCAGCCTGACCTTGACCTTGGGCGTGTGACACTTGACCTACCGTGGCACCGACCGGCATTCTTCACGTACCCTAAGGTCATATTACTACCCTGCAGCTTTGGAACTGTATGTATGTATGTGTCACTAACCCAATCATTGCACTCCTACCATGCACCACCATCGGGACAAGATATAGTATAGTGCCAGCGATCGGGTGTGTGTCATATTCATAGTAATATTGTTCACTCCTAAACAAACACTGCACGAGCTACAACGATAGGGTGAAGCATAGTTAGTGCCATCGGGTTTGTAATGTAGGCTACCGTACCTCACCAAATACCATTATTACTATCAGTCTAGGCTATACCATCAGTCTATACCATCAGTCTAGGCTATACCATCAGGCTGAGTAAATTGAAGAGATATTTTTACGTCTAGAGAGGTCTCCGTTTTTACAACATTCATAGGATTTCATATGACTTACAGGTCCCGTTTTTTTTTTTTTTTTTTTTTTTTTTATATACTCCACTTACAGCAGCCACCTTTTCATATTATCTACATTTTATTTTCTGCTCAAATAACCATCTTTTTTTTCATAAACCCAGATTAACTTTATATTCAAATCCTCTTTTACTTTGATTTTTCCTATTATCATTATTATTCAAAACAGAGACCATTTTACATTTTTTTTAAAATCTACGTACACACACACCGAAACCACTACCACTACCACTACCACCATCACCACTATCACTACCACCATCACCATCACTTACACCATCACCACTATCACCACTACCACTTACACTTACACCACTACCACCACCACCATCACCACCACTACCACCACCACAACTACCACCATCACCAATACCACTTACACTACCACCTTCACCACCACCATCACATCCACCACCACCACCACCACCACCGACTCGTGCGTGACCTCTGACCTTTCAAGAGCACAGCCAAAGGTCACGGGGAGACACTCACTCTCCTCACTGACCTGACCTGACCTGACCCGCTTCAGAATGACATGCAGTTCTTTCCAATCTATAATATCATTGTTATCATTATCATCATTATTATCATTATTATCATCATCATCAACATTTAATTCTGTCTGCATGCCTGCCTTTATGTGTGTGTGTGTGTGTGTGTGTGTGTGTGTGTGTGTGTGTGTGTGTGTGTGTGTGTGTGTGTGTGTGTGTGTGTGTGTGTGTGTGTGTGTGTTATAATTATATATCTCTCTTTTATATCGCTGTCTGTTTCTCTCTTCCATTCTCTCTACCTATCTCTCTCGCTTTCACTGTCTCTCTGTCATTCTGTTTCCTTCCTCTCTGTGTATATTTGCTTCTCTTCAACTGTGTGTGTATGTTTCGATGTATGTTTATCTCTGTCTGTATGTCTCTGTCTGCCTGTCTCTCTTTCTCTCTGTACGTCTGTCAGTCTGTCTACTTGTCTGTCTCTCCCTATAATATGTCTGTGTATGTCTGTCTGTATGTCTACTTGTCAGTCTCTCTCTATAATATGTCTGTCTGTATGTCTGTCTCTCTCTATAATATGTCTGTGTATGTCTGTATGTCTGTCTCTCTTTATATATGTTTGTGTCTCTGTATGTCTGTCTCTCTCTATAATATGTCTGTGTCTGTATGTATGTCTGTCTCTATAATATGTCTGTCTCTATAATATGTCTGTCTGTCTGTATGTCTGCCTCTCTCTATATAATATGTCTGTGTATGTCTGTCTGTCTGTGTGTCTGTCTCTCGTGTCCAATACCACCATTTGCTGCCTCCGTTCTGCTTGGTCGCGTTGTAGGTCAGGTTACCTTTAATACCAATATAAAAACAACACAAAGAGTCAAATGTTGTATACCCCGTGGTCAAGTTGGGTTGTTACTCCCCCATCATCAATATCAGTACATACACTCCACTCACTCTACTGTTTAGGCAACGAAACTCTCTGGTCCAAACCAATGGGGTCGACTTGGAATAGAATGGGTTCAATTACAGAGATATCACTGTTATTATTACTACTACTACCACGAATGCTACTACTACTGCTGCTACTATTACTATCACAGATTTTTTGTGGTACTATTCAAGTACCACTAATTACTGGTTGGTGGCAAGTTTACTATTAAGACTATTAAGTAGGGTTGATTACAGGATTACTACTACTACTACTACTACTACTATCACTTATTTTTTGTGGTACTATTCAACTACTACTAATCACTGGTTGGTTGGTGGTAAGGTTACTACTATTAAGACTATTAACAATAAGGTTTGATTACAGGATTACTTACTATTAATGCTACTACTCTTGGTTTACGTTACGACTAATAGACTATAACCTATATACTGCTACTTTACACTGTAGGTGATGAATGGAAGAATGGGATTACTTGAACAATGGGTACGGGTATATGGATACAAGTTGAGTTGATGAGTGAGTGAGTGAATGAATGAATGAGGGGGTTGTGTGGTTGGTGAAAGGGTCCAAGCTGTAATTTGTGAATGGTAAGAGAGAGAGAGAGAGAGAGAGAGAGAGAGAGAGAGAGAGAGAGAGAGAGAGAGAGAGAGAGAGAGAGAGAGAGAGAGAGAGAGAGGAGACAGGGAGTGGCCTACTCTATATACCGTATGTATATAAGAATGCATGTAGCTTACGTAGCCTATGTATATGTGTAGTGTATATATGTATGTGTGTATATATGTCCGTTAAAGCATGTACCGATAGCCTATAATAATTATACGGAGCCTATTTTATGTATGCGAATCTGTATATGTATATATATATTAAACAGTGTATGTATGTATGTATGTATGTATGTATGTATGTATTAAACTGTGTGTACAAGGTTGCAACGGAGTCATCGTGCATAGCCAGGTCAGTGCCAGGAAGCCACAAGGTCAGGTCAGGTCAGGTCAGGTCAGGTCAAGCCAGTCAGCAGTCACCTACCTCATCACACAATTATTATTCTAAAGGGTCTGTGATAATAGGATTCCTGCAAACAAACTAGGCCAAGCAACAATCAAACAAACAAACTAACTAACTACCTATACAATTATTATACCGAGGCAACGTAACGTGTTCCTATTGATTGGTATAAGTATGGTGTATTCATTTGTCTCTTAATTATATATTCTCCCAGATAGTAAACAAACAAACACGAATCAAGCCTCTACTATAAAAAATACATTCCATTCCACCAACCGTAATACTCATCAACAACAACAGCAACATAACATTAACAACATTATAGGCCTAGTCTCAGTCACGACATCACACACATGCATCACTTCTAACCTATATACACATTAGGAGAGAGTATACTTTTGGTACATTGGAGTGCCTTGATTTCTCCAAAGTATACCAGGAAACAGGACCAAATGAACAAAAATAATGGTGTTTTGTTGCTTCGAATAGTTTGGAGGAATCGCTTACTCCAGATTTACCAACACTGTAATTCCCCCTTAACAATCATTTCAACTCACGAATCATTTACTGTGGAGATGATGATGGGAGTGACAGTGCTTGATTTATACTCACTCTATTACACTATGCCATTTTTTTACGACAGCATATGAATTAACAGTGATTGAGACAACACATATATATATATAACCCAGTAGCATGTTAACAGTAGATAAGTATAATTATATAAGTTACTACATCACAGGGTCACTTAATTAAGGGGGGAGTACAGTGTTGGTAAATCTGGAGCAACTGATTTCTCCAAACTATTCCAAGCAACAGGACGCCATTAGTTTTGTTCATCTGGTCCCGTTTCCTGGCATATTTTGGAGGAATCAAGGCACTCCAATGTACCAAAAGTATACTCACCCCTTAAGCACAAATCATGCAGTCACCGTCACCACAGTACACGTGTTACATGATGACACAGTGTACTAAGTCTTGTACCATATTACAAATCTGTCACACTGTATAATCCAAAACCAAAAATCAATTCCTGTAATCACGAATCATCCAATTAAAGCCACGAATTTTAGGACTATGGCTCACGAAATAATTCACTAACAACAAAACCATTCAGTGCATACAAATTTTCATCAAAGATTTCACGAATGAAGCACTGAAATCCACGAACTAAAGATTATAACACAAATTAACCACTTCAGCTCACACCTACAACATGTTATTAAAGTTTACACATCAATCAGGTCCATTAAATAAGGGAGTAATTCACTTTTTTTGTGTTACATTATGTAGAGCAGCACCTTGATTCCTCCAAAGTATACCAGGAAACAGGTCCATAATTTATGAATAAAAATAATGGTGTTTCTGTTGTAGTTGTTGCTTGAATAGTTTGGAGGAATCATCGGTTGCTCCTCCACATTTACCACCAACACTGTACACACACTCAGGTTCACGCCTCCACTAACACGTCATGACACTACACACACACATTCTTGACACTCTGGACACACACACATAGGAATCGTGTCAGTTACGAGGTCCCGTTTATTTTCACTGAGAGACATTTCATCATTATACACTCGTCATTTATTATATATCACTTTTTTTTTTTTTTTGTGTGTGTGTGTGTGTGTGTGAGAGAGAGAGAGAGAGAGAGAGAGAGATTATTATATATCACTTTGTGTGTGTGTGTGTGTGTGTGTGTGTGTGTGAGAGAGAGAGAGAGAGAGAAAGATAAGTATATAAGACAGACTAGAGAGACATAAGATAAAGACACGATGTACAAATTTGGAAAAGGGATGAATAGTACAAAAAGATAAAGGAAAAATTCAGACAACAAAAAAAATAAATGAGATAAAGACACAGAAGGTAAAAAAAAAAAACACAGACACAGACAATGACCGTCAGACAGAAGAGAGAAAAACTGAGTGTGAAGGAGATTAACAAGAACAATAATATATGCAAAAGAGAGAGAGAGAGAGAGAGAACCAGGGAAATTAATGTCAAAGTGGAACAGACCAAGAAAAAGAAAGAGAGAGAGAGAGAGAGAGAGAGAGAGAGAGAGAGAGAGAGAGAGAGTCTGATGGTGCAGTGAATGACCTGGCTGGGCTGTGGCTCTTCTGTGTGGCCCTGCTGCTGGCTCTGAGTGGCACGTCAGGTTAGAGCCACGAGGTCGCGTACTCTGTCTGTCTGCTCTCTCTGGCTGCCCTCCCTCCCTCCCTCTCCCAGTGGTGGTGGTGTCATGCCTGCCTCTCTCTCTCTCTCTCTCTCTCTCTCTCTCTCTCTCTCTCTCTCTCGTTGCCTCTCTGCCTCCTTCCCCACATCCTCCACCTCCCTCTCTCTCTCTCTCTCTCTTACCTGCTGCCTCCTTCCCCACCTCCTCCTCCTCCTCCTGCTCCTCCTCCTCCTCCACCTCCTCCTCCACCTCCTTTCTCTCTCTCTCTCTCTCTCCCGTGTGGACCGTAAGGTCTGTTGTGGGTCTGTGATTCTATGTAACTCTCTCTCTCTCTCTTACCTGCTGCCTCCTGACCCTCTCCCTCCCCTCTTTCTCTCATGCTGCCTCTCCTCCCCCTTCTGCCTGCTCTCTCTCTCTCTTTCTCTCTCTCTCTCTCTCCTCTCTCTCTCTTTCATGTCGCCGGGTAGAGGGGGGTGGGGAGGTGTGAGAATGCAGGGGGCAGAGAAAGAGACAGGGGGAGGGGGGAGAGGGGGGGAGAGGGGGGAGGGGGGGAAACAAGGTGAGATGAGAAGGATGGAAGGGAGGAGGAGGAGGAGGAGGAGGTGGGAAGAGGAGGAGGTGGGGGGGTTGGTTCCGGCATTTTGGCTGGGAAAAAGGGGGAGAAATGGAGGGGGGGTAGGAGAGATGAGGGAGGGGGAGGGAGGGAGGAGGGTGGGAAGGTCAGTGAAGTAAAGGAGGGAGGGGGGAGGGAAGGGGGATGGGAAAGTGGAGGGGGGAAGGGGGGCGGAAGTGGAAGAGGGGGGAGATGAAAGAGGAATATATAACGAAAAGAGAAAGAGAGAGAGAAACAACCTCAAACAATTAAATATATAATAGTAAAGGAATATAGAGGTAATGTTGGGATCTAGATAATAACATGAAAGATATAAAAAAAATAATAATATAAGAGGAGTGAGAGGATGCGGGCAATTAGGTAAGGGAGAGGTGGTGCATGGGAGTACAGGAGAGAGGGTGATGAAATTAAAGTAGAAAGGGATGAAGATGGGGGTGTGAGAGTAGAAAGGGGTGAAGATGGTGTGTGAGAGTAGAAAGGGATGAAGATGGTGTGAGAGTAGAAAGGGGTGAAGATGGGTGATGAGAGTAGAAAGGGATGAAGAGGGTGTGTGAGTAGAAAGGGATGAACATGGGTGTGTGAGAAATAATGTAGTACAATCAACGAAAAGTAACAATACTCTTTATTAACTATTATCTATTACTACCTATACTTGTGCAGGCTTTAATTATTAAGAAATGTGTACTAACTTATTCTTAGTTTGTACTGCATTTGCTGATTGATACACGATTGTCAAGTTAATTAAAGAATCTATCTATGCACTACGAGTCTTATCCTACCTATGTGGTGTATCTGTAATTCACTGATGTCTATGTTACTATGTTTTTTTTTCTCTTCTCTCACTCGGTATCGTGGAGAGAGAGAGAGAGAGTGTGTGTGTGAGAGATGAGAAAGGAAATGAAAGGTGGGAAAAGATGGCAATAAGAAAGGTACCGAAAGGGTAGGAAGGGAAAGAGAACGGATTGGCAGAAAGGAGGAAAGATCAAAGAATGAGAATGAGAGTGAGAAGAAGGGAAGGGAGGGAGTGAAAAAAAGAGAAGAGAGAGGAGACAGGAAAAGAAGGTTTGTGGGAGCAGGGAAGGAGGGACAGAGAATGAGGAGGGAGACGAAATGAAATGAGATTGAAGAGGGAGCGAAAGTGAGAAGGTGAAAGGAGGGAAGAAGAGTGATGAGATGAGGGGAAAGGAAGGGGAAGAGGGGCTTTACATATACCTTAGAGAGAGAGAGAGAGAAGACAGAGAGAGAAGACAGAGAGACAGAGAGAGAAACAGAGAGAGAGAGAGAGAGAAACAGACAGAGAAAGAGAGAAGACAGAGAGAGAGAGAAGACAGAGAGAGACAGACAGACAGAGAGAGAGACACAGAGAGAGAGAGAGCGAGAGAGACAGGAAACGTTTGTACAATGTAAGAGAGATTGGTGTTCTCTCTCACTGTATCTTACCCGGAACAAACTAAAATAGATTCCCCTCCCACTCTCCTGTCCTGTTCCATTTTCCTTCACCTACGTATACATTTAAATCTACATACCTCTTTAAAATGGGTGTGGGTGTGGAGAGGAGGGGAGGGGAGAGGAGGGGAGGGGAGAGAGGTAACTTGTTGAATGATGAGAGTTTGAGAGATAAGGTATACAGTCGCCAGCACTGCCGCGTGGTACAGGGGCTCACAGGTTTAAGATATTTAAGTGATTCCGTTCCTTAAGGGAAGAGTATATTTTTGGTACATTGGAGTGCCTTGATTCCTCCAAAATATGCCAGGAAACAGGACCAGATGGACAAAAATAAAGGCGTCCTGTTGCTTGGAATAGTTTGGAGGAATTAGTTGCTCCAGATTTACCAACACAGAACTTCCTCCCCTTAAGCAACAAAATTCACTTGATGTACTAGTGTATCGAGGACAGTCCATCTCACACACGTGGATTATTTCAAGGTACATAATGACAGTGGTACTACATCTCTGAATAATAATGTGCGAGCCCCTGTACTATACCACGCGGCAGTGCTGGCCAGTGTACATACTATAATCCTTCTCATAATATATACTGGCCAGCATGATACAACTCTTCTCAAAATATAATCCTTCTCATAATATAATTCATAACTGGTCACCCAAAGAACCATCATAATTATATAGGCTACCTAATCCTGACTTTTTTTTTTTTTTATATATCATACTAACCTCAGCATACTCAACACAGCTCCATGTGAAACATTGTCAAAAACAGTTTCAACTTGTATACAACAACAAGAATTACTACTGCTAATACTACTACTACTACCTATAATAATAATAATAATAATAATAATAATAATAATAAT
The DNA here is from genome assembly GCA_034508575.1 of Petrolisthes manimaculis. NCBI lineage: Eukaryota > Metazoa > Arthropoda > Malacostraca > Decapoda > Porcellanidae > Petrolisthes > Petrolisthes manimaculis. The sequence continues at coordinate 50,011 of JAWZYT010002969.1, read as the reverse complement.
AATAATAATAATAATAATAATAATAATAATAATAATAATAATAATAATAATAATAATAATAACAACAATAACATTAATAATAATTATAATAATTTAGCACATCAGTTTAATTAATTTCACTTCCCTACTTTACATTGCTCACAATATTATGTACCGTATTTGTCTACCTAACTTAAACATTCTGGGACGGTAGGTAGGTAAGATAACAGTTACAATGACCGTCGAAAATATATTGACTTTAAAATACAGACAGAGATAATGAGGCTCTTGTACCCTATCTGGGGGTTTGAGGAGGGGGGGTTGGGGGGGGACTGACGGTGGAATGTGAAGAGAGAGAGAGAGAGAGAGAGAGAGAGAGAGAGAGAGAGAGAGAGAGAGAGAGAGAGAAATGTGAGGAAAAGGAAAGGAGATGCATGGTGGTAGAGGAGATTTAGGAGTGGCGGAGGAATGTGACAGAGAGAGATATATATATTATACAGTAGAGGAGAGGAATGTGAAAGGGGAGATTAGGTATAGTGAGCAATAGAAGAAAACTGGAACGGGATGTAATGAATGAAGGACTGAATCTTGAAAAAATAATAATAATAATAATAAGACATGGATGGTTGGATATGTGGAGAAGAAAGGGGGATTGGTTGATCTTAGGCTCCTCAACAGCGAAGTCATATGGCGCTCGGGGAAGAATTTGATTGAGAGATGGGACAGTAAACACAAAAGGTAACGGATGAAAAAAAGGGATATTGTTGTAGAAGTGAAAGCAGCTCTTTTAGTCGCCTCAATTTTTTTTTACGGCAAACAAGGATGGGATGTGGAGAGGAAGGATGGGGATATGTGGAGAGGAAGGATGGGGATATGTGGAGAGGAAGGATGGGGATATGTGGAGAGGAAGGATGGGGATATGTGGAGAGGAAGGATGGGGGATATGTGGAGAGGAAGAATGGGGATATGTGGAGAGGAAGGATGGGGATATGTGGAGAGGAAGGATGGGGATATGTGGAGGGAAGGAACGTGGACTTGGAGAGATGAGAAGAGGAGGAGGATATGTGCATGGAGAGGGAGGTGAGAAGGACAGAGGTGGAAGGGAGGAATGTGGATAAGAAAAGAATGTGGAGGGGGAGGCAAGGAGAGGTTGGAGAAGGGAGCAAGGGGAGGAGGGGAGGAGGAGAGGGATGGGGATAGGGTGGCTAGGAGGAGGAGGGGAAGAAGAGAGGAATGGGGATAGGAGGAGGAGGAGGAGGAGGAGGAGGAAGAGGAGTAGGAGGACAGGAATGTGGAGGGGACAAATTGAACGGGAAATGTATGAAGGAAGGGGAGGGAGCGGATAAGAAGGGGCGAGACAAGAGCCAGAGTTGGGGTGAGAGGATCGGAGAAAGAAAGAATTAAGTGCAGGGGGCGAGAGAAGAGGAGGGGGAGGTAAAGATGGTGATGAGGAGAAAAATGAGTTGATTGATAGTGAAGGGAAAGATGAGATAGTAGTTGATGGTGAGGGAAAGAGTAGGGATGGGGGGAAACAGGGGTAGATATAGGGATGAGGGGAAACAGGGGTAGAGGTAATAATGATAAGGGGAAAGAGGAAGGTTAAACAGAGTGGAAATGGGATAAACTGTGTGTTTTAGCAGTGAGTAAAAAAAAATGCCTCGACTTATTTCAAGGGAAAAAAAACAATAAAAAAAAACAAATAAAAAGAAATATATGTTGTAATGTTGGAGATATGTAATAGTAAATAAACCATTGAAGTTATAGACATTCGCACGAGTTGTAAATAGGCTAATGTATGTAAATTATTGTTGTTGTAAATTATTAGTGGTTTCAGTGTTTAATGAGACTGTGATCATGTGATTGATTTACGTTCTTTATACTTTCACACTAGGCATACACTACAAACAATAACAACATACAATTTGATATATACAGTATATATAATGTATGGACTCTTTGTTTCTCGTGGTACAATCTACAGGAATCAGTATATATATATAATTATAACCTTTAGTGTAGAGGGGGCTGTGATAATGAATGATGATACGAATGTCAGCGATGGTAAAGGAGTTTCTCATTAGGCTACTCCACACAACACAACAGTAGGCTACGTCCAGTTGTATACAATAGGAATCTGTTTGTTTCGTGGCATACTTTAGAGGAAACGATAGCCTTCAATTTCCCGACAACAAATTATCTTCCTCCTCCCCCCTTCCTTCCCTCCCTCCCCTTAATTTGTTGCTGGAGGGGGGAGGGGGGAGGAGGAGGAGGGTTTAAAATAGCGGCCTTGTCTAGCACTTTCCTTTTCTCTCTCTCGTGTTCCGGTAGCTGCTAGGTTGGTGTCTATGTAGCAGTGATTGTAGCCTAGTATAGTGGTGGTGGTGGTGGAACGATAGTAGTGGTAGTAGTAATAGGAGGAAGAAAATGGTAGTTGTAGTGGTAGTAATAGGAGGAAGAGGAAAAGTAGTAGTAGTAGTAGTAGTGATAGTGGTAGTGATAGTAGTAGTAGTAGTAGTAGTAGTAGTGGTAGTGGTAGTGATAGTAGTAGTAGTAGTAATAGTGGTAGTAGTAGTGATGGTGGTAGTAGTAGTGGTAGTGGTAGTGGTAGTGGTAGTAGTAGTGGTAGTGGTAGTGGTAGTGGTAGTGGTAGTAGTGGTAGTAGTGATAGTGGTAGTAGTAGTGATAGTGGTAGTAGTAGTGATAGTGGTAGTAGTAGTGATAGTGGTAGTAGTAGTGATAGTGGTAGTAGTAGTGATAGTGGTAGTAGTAGTGATAGTGGTAGTAGTAGTGATAGTGGTAGTAGTAGTGATAGTGGTAGTAGTAGTGATAGTGGTAGTAGTAGTGATAGTGGTAGTAGTAGTGATAGTGATAGTGGTAGTAGTAGTGGTAGTAGTAGTAATAGTAATAATAGTAACACCAAACCCTGAGTGATTATTTGGCACGAAAACATGTATGGGAATGGCAAAAACAAGTAGGACTATTCACCAAACTACACAAGAGAAGTTATGGCCTCTATAGTGCCGCTAGTTTAGACTATAAATTATGAGAAGCAAAAGGCAGGGACGGGACAAAAAATGTACAAAGCGTGGGAGGGATAGCCTTGTAATAGTGGTTGAAATAATGACAATAACCGCAGGATATACCGTGTTATAGGCCTAATTATATATATTATTTGATCTCGTATTATTATTTATTATTATTATTATTATTATTGGTACAGTCACGAGCACTAATAAATATTCACGTGTGCTTCGAATACCTATAATAGAGACAGAAAATAAATGCACAATAAGATCTCCATTGGAATTGTTTCGTTGGTGAATTGGACTATTGAAAAGCACCGACCAACCCAAGCTGCATGTATGTACTGTATATTTATTAGTGCTCGTGACTGTAACATCCAATTTTTGTTTCCGTCGTTGATATTAATGTTTACATCCAATACCACCACCACCCACACTAACAATGATCGGGGTCAAGGCTTACTACTAAAGTTATGTAGGGCTTAAGGGGGTGGGGGAATAGGGGGATAGGCTTGGGGGGGTTAGGTGATTTTTAATTGATGGATATTAGGCGCCGCAACATCGAGGTCCTATAGCGCCAGAAAAAGGTGATAGAGAGGTGTGACAGCAAGCAGGAAGGAAATAAAATGAAAAGAAGGGTAGTTGAAGAACTGAAAGATGGGAACTAATTAGTCTGGTCTTTCACTGGCGACCTTCCTAGCATGGGAAGCCCTCTCTCCCCAATATCGGGGCAGAGCAGGGGCCGGAGCCCCCTCTAGTCTAGCTCGCCAGGTCTCAGAGACACACAAGCCCCCCCACTTCGGCAAGGCGGTTCCCGTTAGGGGGGGGGGGGGTTAGGTGAGGTGGGGGAATAGGGGACAGACTTTCTACCCACCCCAAGCCTGTCCCCCTATTCCCACACCCCCTTAACTTTTCACTTAAGGTGATAATTCGCTTTTGTTACATTGGAGTGCCTTGATTCCTCCAAAGTATGCCAGGAAAAAACAGGACCAGAAGAGCAAAAATAATGGTGTTCTGTTGCTTGGAATAGTTTAGAGGATTCAGTTGCTCCAGAATTACCAACACAAAACTCCCCCCCCCCCTTTAAGCATGAGTCAATCAGGGTACCGTATACTCTATATACTGACATCTGTTGTACGCGATAATAGGCTACATCTATTAGTTGTTATTATTACCGTGTAGGCTACGAGATGGTGTACATGCAACCGCTCACTCTAGGATTGTAACACTGAGGTGGATCTGGTGATAATGGTAGGTAGTGTAGTCTAGTTCTTTTAGTCTCAAGTGGTGACGAATTAGTCGTATGTGATGAGTACAGATGGTTGAGGAATGGCAGTAGAGAAAGAGTCTAGAACACACTGCCCTTGATCTAGAAGTCACTGTAGCAAGCAAGAGAGAGGAGACAGAAAGAAGAAGGGCAGCTACCGTAGCACAAAAAGAAATAAAAGAGGTGGGAAAGCTGATGAATTGAAATAAAGTGGCTCGGGTCCGAAGTGGTGCCAAAATAATTAATGATCTCCCCACATCACACGAGTCAATCAATACTCTCCTACTGGTGGAGGATGAACGACCGATAAAATAAAAACAGAGGTGTGTAAAATGGTTTAATTCACTGAGTGTCAGTGTTGCTATTTGTTTTTGTTCTGGCTAACACTAGACGATTCTGTTCTACCAAAGTGAACTACATACACTATGCGTTAAAGATGTATATAGGTCTATCGACTCTTTTTACCAGTACTTACTGTTTCACTTTGAATTTGTAAGCCTGATATATTTGTCCACTAATTAACTACCTAACCAGTGCCTTAATAACTACACTTTACTGCCTCATAAACCACAGTGGTAAGAAATCGTGATCTTGGTTAGATAGGTTACAAGACCTAAACTGCTAGACTACGTGAGTGAGCATAGCGTTGGTGGTGGGTGCAGCAGCAGCAGCAGCAGCATTCATGGTAGCAATAATAGTGGTGAGAGGTGAGTGACCGCAGAGAAGGGAAGGAAGGTCGACTGTCTGGTAATACTGACGCAACACCACCCTACCACCACCACCACCACCAACACCTCTACCTACCACTACTGACTGGGTCGAGGTCGGCACTCTCACTCACTCGCTCGCTCTCACTCTCTCCCTCCCTCTCGCCAACACACACACACATACATACACACATACACACAGTGAAATAAGTTTGTTCGTGATTTCTGAAAAAAAACCAACAACAGTTAAATAAGCTTGTTCGTGATTTCTGTACATACACACAGTTTTCTTCGTTTTTTTCACCAATATATTTTCACCCACATTTACTGACGACGCAATCTTGGATCAATATAAAAACATCATGAGTTAGTCCTGTGCATCAGTTCGTTTGTTTGGTTGCCTTGATGCCTCCAACTTTACAAGAGTGAGGTGATTGGCTACATGGTTGGTTTACTTAACGCGGCCACTCTTGCTACACACACACACACACACACAACGCACGTCTTCATAACACATTATAGGCTCTGGTCTATTTTCACTCAGCACCCACATAGCCCATCCGCTCCCATTCAGAATCGTGTAATGCCTATACTCAAAATCTAATGTTTGTTCGATCTCGTGAATTACCGTACCTCGTTCCGTTTGTGTTTTGGGCTCATGACAAGTGAAAGACAAGCAAATAATGTTATCTTATAAATAATAGTTAGTGCCGGGTTGCCAGAAACACATGATAGCCTATTACCAAATAATATGTGATAACAGGAGTCCTCTTTTCCTCACCTGTGTTTCAGCCAGGCCCTTATAATGAATGGGATCCTGCTGGCTATTATCTTTGTGAGACCCTCGTCCTTGTCAGGGTCTTCATAACTAAGCAAGGGGCCCTCATCCCTGATTACTCTATTAGTGAAATGTGGCTGGTGGTGGTAAAGTAGTTCAGGACACCTTATTTACATTATTAGGCTACAGAAGAAGTGAATTTTATTTCCAAGGTTGAACTGTTGGAAGGCAAAGAAACGGGCGTGGGGCTCTTTGAAATGGGAGGAATAGACTGGAATTTACTTAGTCTAAGCTGTGGTATTTAGCACATATTTCATAATATTATGTGCATCAAACTGTTCTTGTACCTTTGCTGCATAAATACATAGTAAAAATAAAGGTCAGTATTACTTACGAGTCAAAAGAATCCACTATAACACGCAGAGTAACTCACAACACTACACACGGGGCTGATCGGCCAGACAGCTTGAGGAACTGCAACAACAACATACTGTACTGTACAACCATCATGGCTGATAGTGCTTGACCAGGGTCCAAGGAGTGTTGGAGAGCAACTGAACAGAGTTCGAATAAAGTGAGTCTTCGAAAACTCTCTCAACGTTGAGAATGGTTTGGAAAATTCACTTGTTCGAACTCTGTTCAGTGTTCAGTTGCTCACCAACACTCCTCGGACCCTGGTCCACCACTATCAGCCATGGGCATGGCTGTACTGCACATCATACAACAACAACACTACACACTCAAAATCTCAGGAAAGTTTGTAAATACAAGCCTAAAATATTATGTTATAAACAATGTTATTGCAAAAATGTTCACATGACTGATTACTATACATCAACCATATAACTTATATATGTATTTTATGCCATATACATGATTTCATGTGGCGGGATTGAGTCCACGCCAAATTCAAAGTGACCTGATGGTTCTAACTGTTCTTCAACTATTCTGGTTACACCAACACATAAAAAATGCCCCCTATATCGTCATAATTTCTCAGCATAGATGATGCCTAATAATATAATTCAAAGATGTTGTGAGTGAGTGAGTGTTGTCTTTAAGTGGGACAGAAGAGAAAAACTACCACCAACAATCTCTAGTGTCTCATCCAGAGCGACACACGTGAAGCATCCAACGTTTCGTAGCTTGACTTAATAATTTCGAAACCTCGCACGTCACAGGCCACTGAGAACCCGGAGGTTGAGGTATTAAGAAATTCAATATCCGTGGGGTAAATAAACTTTCCTCATTATTTATATTACGGGCCCATGAATTAAGCATGTATTTTACGAAATAATTTGGGCAATGTAGCAACAAGACTTTTGCAGCTGACTGTATATCTTCCTTATCTTGGAAGAGTGTTCAATAATGTGGCCCAGTGTATAACATTTCTTTGAGAACAATGTAAATAATAATTGTGTAGTAACTATAAACAACATATAAGTGAAGGCATGGGTACTGAAGATATGAATCCAATCCAATTTTGAAATTCAATACCCTTTTCTAGGTATAATACCCCAGACTTATCTTCATCTTTTCTATACAATTCTTCTTCGTTACCAACATGATTATGATAGTTCACATAATGACCAATTTTTGAGGAACGTATCCCAATCACACACCTGGGAAGCCCTTATGAAGTAGTGGAGGGGATAGCAAAGTTCGGCCATCCTCTACAGTTTAAGTCTTTAAGATGATGCTGGACAAGTTTCTCTTCCCTATGAAAAAGATGGGGGCACATGATAAGGTCCCTCGGCCCTTTCTGGATTCGCCAAGGGTGTAGGAGCTACTCTAGTTTACTAAATACCCTGTAGGCTACATGTAGATTATGCATCACTTACTTGTGGTGTAAGGCAAATCTTCATTCATCCCTTTTCTATATTATCTTATGGCGGTAATACACCTTTAGTACATTGAAGTCCTTTGCTTCCCCCCAAAGTATGCGAGGAAGCATGTACAGATGAACAAAAATAATGTTAGCTTGTCACCTGGAATAGTTTGGAGAAATCGCTTGCTCCAGATTTACCAACACCAAACTTCCACCTTGACCCTTACATTTTGTGATGGTCAATTAGTGAGTTAGTTTGGATGATATTAAACCAAGTTCATTTTATAAAGTCAAATCTTAAGTTGGTATTCGTAAGCTGTATGGAATAGGAGTCAGCAGTCAAATACTCCCAGCTCAATTTCACATATTGTGCCAGGTAGAAGGTGAAGACATGATTCAGTCCAGTAGGAGTCTCCAAAAATTGCCCTGAAATATATCTCCAAATTATCAAGATTAAGCATAACCAAACATGTGAAGTAAATATAACTTTATTTGTGCTGGTAAGGGTGAAATTTGGATGAAATGATACAAGCTTCATTTGAGGAACTTTTAAGATTATATTATTGTTGCAAGTACAGTATACGGAATAAAGAATTAAAAGATCACTCAACATGGACATCAATCAATTAGTCTCATATAAAATCATCTATCTACCTAGACAAGGCACAATGAGCCTCCATTCTGTAAAAGGCACCTTACTTTGAGTCTCTAAAATTCAACATTTCCACTGCTCAGGACATGGTGGGAAGAGGTAAGAATGCATAGAAAAACTGCATAACATAAGCACTACATGAGGTGGGGCCTTTATTTTGATGTTTTATCCCTGACCTGATGAAGCAGCAGTGAAAAGTTGTCAGTAAAGGCTCCACGTGTGGTGTAAATCTTATGCTTGATGGGAATAAGAAAGAATGCAGAAACATACTGCAAATAATAACCACTTCATGAGAAGGGGCCTTTATTTGACATATCATCCTTGAACTGAAGAAGCAGTAGCAAAATGTTGTCAATAAAGACTCGTTTTCAAGTAGTGTCAATAAAAAATATGATGGGAAGAACTTATCCATGTAATCTAAAGCTTATTATCAGTAAAAAGACACAGAAGGGAGAGAGAGCAGCAAGGAGGAGAAGGTAGAGTGACAGCCATATTTGAGAGCAGTGTCACCGGGTGTGTGTGTGTGAGCAGATTTACTAAATTTGAAGGATGGATTTAGTGTTGTTTTGGCAGTTACATGAGGCACAGTCACTTCCATAAATACTGTATGTACCTTTCAAAGCAGTTACTAAACATTGCCATGGTTAAATAAAACAAAACAATATTTCACTATCTTCAATAGTCATATTTTGGTGCCATGCCATTCACTTGACATTATTATCCCTAGTATATTATTGACTTGTGCCCCTAGTGACTGTCCCTCAATGCTTGCTTGCCTCTTCTATGATCCTTAGTAGCTCCCAAGACTCATGCCCAGCACACAGATGTTCATGGTCCTGACCCATTGATGCACATATTCTACATAGTAATGTAGGTTAGCCTTATAAAATATTAGAAAAATATCCCATTTCCATATGCCTACTACTGTACCTATTCTGGGAATATGCACAAGTGTGCAATATTGTGCTTACTAGAGTGGCACATACACAGGTTATCCTTTGATCATATTAGATGTAGCAGCCACCATTAACAATGAGAGGTACAAAATCCATGGCTTTACATCAAATTTTTATCACCTTACACCACTATTTGCTGTGCCACCAATGTGTGACAACATTTCCATTTGGAAGTGACTGTACTGTACTATAGATGGAGGAGATGGGAGATGACATGGGAGGCAGGAAATATTTTACACATTCCAGGTGAGAATACATGATTCTGTTCAGCCAAGGCCAAACCCTTGTGAAATGTGTTGGGCAATGGATATACATATGTTAAACCTTAACAATGTGGTATTCGGTACAGTAAAGTCTTAGGGAATATAGAAAAAAACAAAATATTATATACAGAAGTTTCAATTCAAATTGCTTCATATCATAATCAGAAAGTACAAGTATATCCACTTACAGCTGAATTTAGACAATAACAGATGATGATGAACACACACACTCACCCGTCACAATACAAAACATTCTCACAAGCCGCATCACTGCTCTCAAATACAGCTTTATGGGACCTATGTAAAAAAAAAAAAGTCACTGGCTACAAAGTGACGATGACCGGTACAGCAGCTACATAATCATCACGGAGCTATTACAAAGAGCCATCATTCCAGTCATCACCATCATCTGGCACTTGTTTTTTCTTGCATATGGCCCTAAGACAGACAAATTCACTACACATACATATACAGTGTTAGTAATTAACTATTTAAGTACTTATGTAGGTTCATGGCACATTTGTATCATCTAGTGTGGAACTTTTACTTAAGACTCATTTATTATTATCATTATTATTATAATTATAATTATTATTATTATTACTGTATTATTATTTTGCCTACTGAATAATGCACCTACTGGCTAGCTGGCTGAGGGTCTGGCATATTCACAGTTGACCCTGCAGTGATGATACGACGGTCTGTTGTGTTTCTGTAGCTAACAGTAAATATCAACACGTTTATAACATCATCCTTGTGCCACACAGCCAAGGTCATATGGCCTGAAAGAATAATATGAAGGAAAGGATGAGGTGGTGTTAACTATACAGTACTGGTAAGACAGAAGTTCTACATAGCAAAGGAATAGTCATCATTAAATGGATTATGGGAAAGGTTCAGTATACACAGCCCATGATATCGCCCTGCATCTAAATGGCTACCACACCACACTATAACTTCTGAATGGTGAGTTTCAACCCCACATAGATATGGATACAAGGGATGTTCATTGGGGTCAAATTGAAGGACTAATGATTCCTCCAAACAATGCTCCAAAACAGATCTCCTTATTTATGTAGGAGTATTAGTCTGTTTCTTGGTAGAACCATCTGTAGTCATTAAACCACTGGCTGTGAATGTTTACTGTCAGCTACAGAAACCTAGACTATTTTCTTCTCAGTTGATTAGCAAAACAATGGTCAGATCTCTTCACATATGTAGATTACAGCATCTATTATGTACATAACCTAAGAGACCAGTTTTTATAATTATATATGACATTCTTTACTGCATAGTTGTATATACACCCAAAAATAACACTATATACATGGGTCTCTCCACATTAACGAGTATTTACACATACCATCAATATCCGTTGCAAGGTTGAAGCTGTGGTCTGACAGATGAAATAGAATAATCCAGAAATTATAAAACAATTTCCATTAAAGCATATTTTTCACATTTCAGATGAAGTAGAACAGACAAGAAAGATCTTTGAAAAGTATTCCTTCAAAGTATATAACATATCACTAGTATAAAAACTTCTTACATTCTTGCATAAATAGTTACAGTGAGAATACATAATAACCTCTTAAGAACATGATGATTTGAGAATAATTCAGAACAAAATGTGAAACTGAATCCTGGTGAAATAATTAAAGCAGTGGTGTGATCTGGTCTTTGTTTACTAAGAAAGGGCACACAACACAAATAATAATTATTGCTAGTCGTTGAGAGTAATTCTGTGTGAGACAAGGAGGCCATCAATTCCTTCCAACTAGCACAAGTTTGGAAGAGTCAGGAGCCCTCTAAATCCCTGCAGAGTCAGTGCCATCATTTGTTACAGTATGCAGTACTTGAACAGTACTTTGGATTATCTTATTATGCCTAATAACAATAACGGACACTGAGGGTTAAAAGTAATCTCTCTTATGCCTTTTCTTATCACTGTTTTCCGACTCTTTACAGAAAGTGGAAACTACTCATTTTTCCAAACTGTGGCACATAACAGTCATCGTCAATACAGCAATTCCCTTTTTTCAAAGGATTAAATTAAATTAGAATACAAAAGGAGACAGAAATACCCAAAATAATAGGTCACACACATTCACTCCTCCATTCAAGCCCACAACATTCACAAAACAGCAACTATGGTAATACTGTCTGCTGAGTGGTACATGCCGGAGGAACGAGTAGCTTTCCATTATATGACAAAATCATAGACCCCTTCGGGTTATACTCTATTTACAGGGTCAAGAAATAGTTGTTTTGGTTTCCACAAGTATGTCTCTTTCCCTCTCATGGCTCAAGTCTTTTTCCTCCACAACCAGGTCTATATTTCGTATTGTAACACAGTACAGTACTTACTTGATCAAGGAAATATTCACTGTGCCCCAACCCATACCAGGCTACACCACTGGATCCATGCCATGAATTAATGTTTCCAATCCAAACTAATTTCACCTTATAAGTGAGCTAAAAGTTACAATTTATATTCTGATCTTAGATCTGTAACTCATAATGATGTTCAAAAATTATACAGAAGCAAGTACTGAAAATAAGAGTAAAGATTTGCTTTATCTTTGTGTTGTTTGTACAGTACGGTACTTGGTTCTACCTCCTGTAAATCATTCATTCATTAGTCAGTACATTACAGCATTGGAGTACTGCTTTATAGTCCTTTGTTCCTGAAGCAAACTGTTGATACAGTTCTTTATAACATGTCAAGTTGTATAAATACCTGTACACTGTACTGCATTTAACATTTTTCCTCACCAGATGCAAACAGTTTCACAGGTTCTAAATATAAGAAGAGTATTTAGGCATCATCAGATCATATTACTATTGGTATAAACATTCAAAACACAACAAAGGCCTTATAACCTAAAAATAAAAATGAATCAAAATAAATATAGGAGCTGGAAATCCAAATCAAGACAGAATTCCATGCATGCTTTCATCAAGATATGCCTCAGCTAAATTAACTTAAGCTACCTTCTATTCATCTTGATGTTAAAATTATGCAGCTGCATCCACCAGAAACATTTTGTGGGTTATCATTCAACATTGATTATTCATACATAGTTTTGCTGTTATCACTCAATGCTATCATTACTATACATACAAGTTTTTGTTAAAATTTTACCATCTACATCATTAACACATGTGGAAATTTTTGTTAATATTCAACATCATCATTTGTAGAAGTTTTTGTTATCATCCTTCAGTGCTTATTTTTGGGAGAAGTTATTCCACTCAATCAACATCATTCTAACTTATCAAGTCTCTTCCTCACTCTCAGTAAAAAATAGTAAGTAAGATGGCTGAACTGTAACCTAAAGAGTATTGGTTCAGTATTATACATACATGAGGAAGATTGATATTATATAGGGTACAATATTGTTGATGAATTGGTGGCCACTGATTCCAACTGTTGCAAATAAAAATAACACACAACTGTAGTCTAACTCATTTAAGAAGTCTGTTTCATGGCAGAGTTTGGATAGACTCAGTAGCCTCTATTTCACCAACAACCCCTTTAATCTAGGCTACATATGCCTGTAGCTACACATTTGCACACTATATTTTCTTGCTGATTATTTTGGCATTCTACTACTGTAGTTTTGCTTGGTGGAGCTCAGAGGCAACAGTATGGTTACAGTTGGGCCTCTCAAATCCTATTTGGTTGGGTGGAAAGAAGGACTGTTTGGGAATTTGAGATAAGTATGGAAAATAGAGAATTGCTTAGGGATACTATACAATATACAGTACAGGGTAAAGTGTTGACAACAGACAGTGTCATATATTGATATATGCTCCCATTTTTTAATATTATTTTTCATGTAGCACAGGGAACTGTACTTTGGTGGTAATATTTTAACACTGCAATTCAACTGTTAAAGCCTTTGTTGAATGGGATTTTATGGATGACAAAAGTTTGAAATTGTGAGGATCAACCATGACATGATATCAAAACAATATTTAACATGAGCAATTACTACCAAATGTAGTATACAGTACAGTATTACTATCTACAAGAGTTATCATCAAAATACAAACTAAACAATAGAATACATGAGAGGGTATAAAGGATAAAAATCTCACAACACGATAAAAACTCACTCAGGGCAGCTTGCTCCTTACATGTATCATTCTGAAGGCCACATGCAGGAGAAGTCATGAGCAAGGCAATGACCACAATGACTGTTATGATGATTCCATGGCAGTTGTGTGTCTGTGAAAACTTCGTACCAGTTGTTATTATCCGGTCCAGCCAAAGACCTGTCTTGCTTGTGGCCCAAAATGAGAGTTAATAGATTATAGACAAGCCCTGAATATGTTACAACTGGCAGTGATCAGTGCTTGATTGTCCTGGTTTCATTATCAATAGGGTGGCACCAATGGCCTCACAAACATGTAACATACAGTAAACAGTATGAATTCACATCAATCCTATGTACAGTAATAATGACAAAGCAAATTATGAGGAAATGCTGGTTTATTATGCTAATAATCTGACAAGCTTTTGTCAGGGAAGTAGGATGATAGGAAATGTAGGTTAATGATTTCAATATGCTGAATAGTTAGTAAAGTCTTGGTTGCAATAATTATTTTAACTCTTTATATAGGGGTAACATTTTTTCATTTCATGGCCTGAGGCTGAGCTTCTTTGGCCAAATCAGTGAAGTGTTTCTTGTCCCCTTAATAACATCATTTACTTATAATGCCTAAATGGAACCAATTACAAAAACAGCGCTAAAAAATCGCCGAGCACATCACCTCATGAATGTGGAACTGATTGGAAGCCATGCTGTTAACCATACACAACCAAGCACATCACATGCCAGTGGACTGTTCAGTTCTGCCAGCAGTCACAACAACTGACTCCCGCAGACCTTCTTATTAATGCTGGATGTACACAACAACTTGAAGGGTAAGTTTAGATGGGTCGGGTGAAGTTGGCGGGGAAGAGTCCCTTATCAGTGGTCCCTTCCTTGACTCCTGTCAGCCACCCTTCCTCCTGTAGGGTGAATCAGTCAATATTATAAACTATAGTACATCACAGATAGAATTACATTCAGGCAGCAACATTCATGCTAGCTTTCAGAAATACTTTTCCGATAGTTGCGGGCAATAGTTTTACTATATCTAAATGTCAATAAACTGGAAAAGGAATCCAACCATGAAGCTATGGAGAAATATGTGTACATTGTTGAAAGACTGCCATATAAGAAAGAGGAAAACATTCAAACTGCTCTTTACTTTCAATATAATTCAAAGTGTTTTTCATTGGCAAAACCTTTTCTATTAACTGTATAATATCAATGTGCAATGCAATATAGGAAGCTATATTCCATCTCATCAATAAAATGCACAAATATATCTAAAACAATGCGCTCTAGTCATTTCCCTCTCTGGATCAACATTACGTTCTACGAAGATGCCAAAATGGCACCAAGCGTGCTGGAAGTGAGGAAGGCCAGAGTCTCAATGTTTGTGGGGATTACACTACTCAATTGTTTTCTTTTACTTCTACATTATGTAATGTAATATTTATTTGACTTCTATGTACTGTACAGTAATCATAATAAATTATACTATACTCGTTTTACGCTAACCTGGCCTAGTAGCCACGCCTCCTTAATAGACCTCGTCTCTGATTGGTCAATATCTCCAGGCAACCTCCGTTCACGCTTATCTTTCCCATACCAAAACATTGCATTTCTCCGAGGTACATTTTTTTGTTTTTTCTTGGTGCCTCACTTATTTCGCTTAACATCTACTTGGTACTTAGGTAACCTGACAGAATAATGATAGAGGATTACTTTTATCGTGAAAAAAATATCCATATCATTAAAAAATATACGATTAAATACGAGTTGAAGTGAAACAAGTAGATAAAAATGTGTATACAACTTTTATTATATGCCGATATTTATTTATAAATATTACGCTACCATGATTAAAAAAGGGTGGATGATGTAGATAAAATCCTCCTGCATGTCATGGTGGTATAAGATTGTAGATAAGACAGAAATTATTGCTGCAAACCTAAAGATAAGCGTGAACGGAGGTTGCCTGGAGATATTGACCAATCAGAGACGAGCATTAAAAATACAGCTATTAAGGGGGCGTGGCTACTAGGCCAGGTTAGTGTAAAACGAGTATAGTTTACAGTACTCTGTTCTTTTCTTTGACTTCTATGCATTATGAAAAATTATATTAGTACTGTATTGGGTATTACACTGGTGGTTCTTTTCATTGACTTCCATGTAATATAAAAACAAATATACCACCACTGAATGTTCCCATTATGTGGAAGATGAAGCAAGAGGACCAACCTGTTCCTCAGGATCTTCGTACTCCACCACCTGCATGATGTCACCCACATCGAAGCTGATCTCATCCACGTCTTCTCGGGTGTACTTGTAGGTGGCGCGGACCCGGTACAGCACACCCGGTGGTAGCCCCTCTGTTGTCGCACCTGCGGGAGGGGAGGCTGGAAGGTGTTAGCTTGGGTGTAGTTGCTAACAGTTCTTAACTTTAATTACCTTACTTTATTTATTTTCATCCTTTACTGTACTAAACTCTAGCTACTGACAACACTTTATTTATTGTACAGTACAGTTTTGTACTTTATTCTATACCCTTACTACCCTTTGGTTGTTTACTTTATTTTCACTCCCTTACTTTATATTTTTTATTTTATACTTTTACTTAGCCATGTTCTTTATATAACTGTACAGTACTTTGCCTTCATTATCATGATCTATTTTTTAATCTTTCCATAACTTTCCCACTATGAGAAACAAAATGAATAAAGAGTGAAACTACATCCCAGAGGTTTAGATATCTAGACTATATATTATGATCACTCAGGCAACAATATATAATGGGTGAGAGGATCATCCCTTCCATTTTTATCATTCAAATTTATCAAACGACTGCCAGCTTCTGCTTAAACAGCATCTACCTCCTCATAATAATTACACTATTACCAGTCTTCATATTCATTTCCCTCATAACTTTGTCCACAAATATGGCAACATTCAGAAACTGGACATAATGAATGGTTCCTTCAAACCCAACAACCGTATGAGTTCAGTTTGGGTACTTATTCATTAAAGCAAAATAATGATATCAAAGTCAGCCAGGTGTGTGACAATCAGGACCAGTGCTAATTAACTACCGTAATATACATTTATAGTGTCTCATACTGATACGCATAACTTATCATTACAGAAATATATCATGCTTGCAAGACTATACAGTACTATATAGGCTATGCAAAACTAAACTGTGATTGCAAAAAACTACCGTATTCCATTACTACTATACAAATCTAAACAGTATCATAACTGCAAAGCTATGTTTCCTGCAAAGCAATACCACATATACAAGAGGTTTACATGTAATTTATTCTAGTTTCTTACTAGCAGTCACTACAATAATGATACAGTTCTTTAATTTAGATCACATTGGATAATTGCTACAACACATAAAACATCAAAATATATTCACTGTGACAAAGAAATGGGGTAGTTTAAAGTATACAGTATTATGAGCGATACACAAAATGGAACTGTGATTATGCATACAGGACAGTCTACAATAAATTATGAGCGATTTTAATTATGAAGTGTAATCCAGCTACAGTTGTTATTTTTTCAGTTGATACAGTACTAAATGTCCACAAGTGATGTGAAAAAGTCACCTCTGATTGAGTGCTAAGTGACTTCTAACACTGAACTAGTGTCTCTTCCTAACAGGAGGGTAAGTAAGATGTTGGATAACTGGAGGCTACTGATTCCTTCATACTACAAATATGCCAAGGAACAGACTAACCTCAGTTTAGAAGAGTTTATTCTGCCTTGTGGCACACTATGGAGGAATCCTTATCCTCACAGTATTCACCAACCCCATACCACAGTAAAGAACAAGATTGGATATAGGAGTCACCATCAAAGATATCCAATTGCCACATGATTTTGAGTAAGATACATTAAGGCCTTTGAAATAACACATTTTTTTTATCCTACACTGAAGACGATAAAGTGATTTCCCAGGCTTTTGATATTCATTATTCTACCATTCAGACTACAGTAAATGATTTGCTGAGCCTGTGTTATATGGAATGTATTAAATATGTAAATGTTATAATTAAAGGCCTATATGTATATGGATGAAAATCATACCTGAATTTACAGTGGAGTCTACAAACACATGATTTTTGTTTGCCACAGATGGAAAAGTGGGGTTAAAAGAAGTGATCATTTAGTACAATGGCTAAATGTGTTGTTTACATAAAGTACTAATAAACACTGTGTTCTACCATGTGTGTGTATCAGTACCATCCATAAACAACATAGCAAACACTATCACACACAAAAACGACAAGTTAGACTGACGAATGCAGAAATGAATGGTACAACCCAAATTACAGTATCTTGGGCTATATTCATATGCCTTGTTCCTTGTATCCTCCTGCTTCAAGGAAAATGTGTGCAGATACTGTACTTGTATTAGCATATTGTATATTAATTCTGCCATTTATCCATGTATAAAATAAGGATATCTGTGGCTACTGGCTGACTTCAAAAGTTTGCTTCTCAAACACAGAAAACAAACATATACAGTATATATATATATCTGTAGTGACATGCAAGTGCCCAAGTACATCTCTGCTTGGAGAGGAGTTGATTGCATCTTGCATGTGTGTGTGAGTGGAAATAAAAGCCATACTATACATACAAAGTCGAGATGTTATGTGATTGCTGTAGTGTCTCTACAATCTAACTACTGTATACCTAAGTAAGTTATTGTTTTAGAGTTACAAATAGAACAGACAGGTATGCCCACCCAGTATAGAACCATGCCATGCTGAAAAAGCACAAATGCAGCCATAAGGGAAATAGTTAGGATGTAAAGTAAACTCAAGAAAAAGACCATAGAAGAAATACCATAAAAAACTGTATGAGACAAACCAGTGGTGGATCAAGAGGGGTAGCACATCATCATCAGCAGTTACTGTTAGTTCACTATATGAACAAGCCTTTCCCACCACACCATTCCTCCCTTTACCTTCAAAATATTTTGGAGGGAGTCAGTGTAAAACAAGTCTCAGTGTGGATAGGGTTTTACACTGCTTTCAATCCCCTTGGACCCTCAAAACTATATGGTTTTGAATTACTCATCTCTGTCCCATCCACTCCTAGACATCCAAGTTAAATTTCCAATGTCTCTTTTTAGATCCATCACTGGTCAGAGCTCACACCATGCCAAGCACCATAAATCCTTCATAACAACAGTATACCAACAACATACTTAATGATTTTTACTGTACAGTACTGTGTACTTCCCAATTTTTTTTTCTTGCAACAGTGCAGTCCCCAACAGTATATCAATGGGGTTACCATGTTTTAGAACCGACTCAAATTGTTTCTTCTAAAAACAATCATGATGAAATTCTCTTCAATTATACAATGCCTTTTTTAAACATTTGAGAATGCAAAAGAGAGGTAAATCTCCACAGTCTATACTGTATACTGGTATCTTATTAGAAGGATAAATTTTAGGTTAGTTGTAAGTACAGTATCCAAATGTTTAAAAAAATGGCAGCTGACACAAGCAGATAGTCCACATGGCTGTCCCACCCTCAGCCCCTATGGAGGCAAGCACAGCACTACCACACCCGCCCACCTACTACTGCATCAAGCCACTTAGGCCAGCACTGGAGGCTGGCTTATGATCACAAGTGCAGGGGACACACATGGTGGAGTTGTGACTGGGAAGGTCCAGCACTTACCCACGGGTATATCATAGATCTCCTCCACCTTTTTGTCCAGATCGGCCAGAGGGGACGTGAAGGAGGGGCCGTTAGTGACAGCGGCTGGGGAGACAGAGTGAGCCAACATTCCCCTCATACTGGTCGCCAAGTTAACAATTTCATTCATGGCTGATGGTGTAAAATCTCCTGTGTTTTAAAAACCTTCTGAAGCAATTGATTTTACAGCTTTGAGCAAGAAAACTTATGAGTGAGAAGACGACCATTGTCAAATATGATGACCATATTCAATTCCAGTACTATAATGTACAGTATATGGAGTTTATGAGGTGGAAAATGATCTTTGTCTAGCCAACAGTTTATCAGGCACATTGCCGTGTAAGTAATGGTTTGTACCAATAGAAATCATGACTATACATTCTAATTTTTCCAAAGAATTCATACAAACACTGGAAATGTACATCATCAGCTGAAGAATAATATACACTGGTATCAGGTGACCTCTGGAGCACTAGAGGCACAGGGGATGGAGGCATTATTCTGTAGTTTCTCAGAGTACATGAAGGACTGCTCCATGTATATTATTTCTATGGTGCTGGCACTAACTTTCATGGATTTGACTTGATGTTACTAAGTTGACAACACTTCAACCACGTTTTTTGGAAACCCCTTCCGACTTTTCCAACTAAACTGGCCTTGGATAGAAAACAGACCACTTTGGAATGGTCTTCATTGGTTTGACGGCTTTGTCATAACCTCCATAAAACTGGTTAAAACTAGTCCTTAAACTAATGTCTCATGAAACTGTGTTCTCAAGCTAACTTTGGATAATTTCACCTAATCAGCGATAACCATCTATGATTTCAATTTATTTACCCTTAATCTCCACTGCATAACATACATTCTAAACTTCAATCATCATCATCAATACCCCATTTCCCTTTTTTCAAGGGGTGGGGAGGTTCTAACACCAGTGCAAGACCCATGACAGGCAGGTGGTCCAGTTTCGAGGCTACTTGAACTTTTGGTGAGGTCATTGTTTGACAGTGGAGTCCCCAACACTCACTTCCCCCGTATTTTAGCGAATATGAGGCTGACTGATGATGATGGGCGATGGGGACACCATTTCCCTACACCTCCTCTAAACCAATATGAGTTAACTAATCTCAATGACAAAACTGCTAAAAAAAAGAAAAAAGTACCATGAAAGACTCCAGAATAATGCAACTAGTGGGGAGATACAGCCATCACGGCCACCCCTGCCCACTCAAACCTCTCCTTTCCCATTATCTCCAACCGACCCTTACTTGCTGGCCTCTCCCCCTTCTCTCCAATATTATCAATGGCCCAAACCCACCTCACCAATGTTAGTGGGTTAGTTAGTACAGTAGTTCTGCCTGCATTGTAGATCAGCTCATTGGCACAATAACCCACAAACATTACAGTGTACTTATATCAATACCGGTAGTGGTGGTTTCCATGATGAGGGCTGGTGAGATGGTGAGCTTTATATAAGGAGTGTATGATATTGTTGGAAAATTGAAGGTTACAGACTCCTTTAAACTGTGCCACATTACTAAGCATCTATACTGAGATGATCCGTTTCCTGGCACAGTATGTAGGAATCAGTAGCTATGAATTAATTAACTGCATTTCCACAGAAAATAATTAAACTAATTATCAATACACACACACAGCCTGCTTGCACAAACTGACACATTCAGTTTATTCTAAGTGTGTCTGAGGTATTCTAAGCCTCTCATACATATTCAGACTGGCTTGTGTGTGCATGAGCAATTTACTTTGATACAGTTAAATTAATTTAGTTTTCATATCTACTGTCAGTCTCATTGTTATATATGTAGAGAATGCACACAGAAAAAGTCAGCTTCAGGATCCAATTTAAACAAAAGTGAAGATGTTGCAGTACACAGATTAATAGGATAAACAGTTCCCAAATATCACTTGATTATGGGGTGGACTTATGATACAGCATCCTTCACAGATTGAGGAAGGTGTTCAAAATATAAAATTCTTATAATACAGTATAATCCACTGTTCTCATTTAACATTTTAATAATAATTAAAGTTCATTAACATTCAACTTCCATTTCCATGCAGACATATATGTAAATACATACTGCAATTAGAAATATATTAGATCTCTGTTTTCAATTGGTACATTTTCAAATATTATTAAAAATATGAAAGCTAAAGTAGTTCTTAACAGTTTAAGGTAAAATCATTCAAACCACTGACCTTATGTTTAAAGTGAAATAATCTAGTATTAAACACACATTAATACATTACAAATTTGTGCCCATGAGCTTTCCACACCCATAAATGTAAAGAGTCAGTCCTGTTAGGTGCATTTCATTGTACACATATACAATATACAAATGATAAAATACTCTGGAAAGGTTAACATGTCAAATATCAGAGTGAGAAAATAATTAGTCAAGATGCCATAGCTACTGAAAGCCATACATAAGCCAGAGCAGCATTAGGCAGGGGGAAATATAAATCATGGTAAAATATTATAGACTGTAATGCAAGTCTTACTGAAAGGGTAAGGTCAGCTCAAGCTACATTAAAATATGTGAAAAGGTTTGTAAAAAAATACACTAATGTACTTAAGCATCAATCTTATGCAAACTTAGTGAATAAACTTGTGTATACTCTCTACCGTATGTAAAAAATACATACTGCTATAACAAAGTAAAACATAAGAATGAGAATAGATATGTTCTTCTAGGAGTTGAAAAAGTGCTGCTTGAAATGAGTATTAGTAATACAAATAGTGCTCCACTTAAACCTCCTCATCTGGCAGAGCAAATTCAGAGGTAAACAGCAAAAACAGATAATTATTTACAAGTGCTACCAACCAAACTAAACAGACCCAAACAACACAATCCTGACAGAGGCAAATCTTTGAAATGGGGTGGCCAAAACAAAAGACTCCCTCCATGTTTGGTCATGCTCTCCTCTTCCATTAATTTTTCTCTCCATGTTGTCCTCCACCCTGTTTACCCACCTGATAAGTGGTCTGTCTCTCATTCCAGGTCCCTCCACTTCACTCTCATACACCTTGTTTGAACTATCCATCTTGCATTTCCTCCACACACATATCACTCAAATAATATACAGTACAGTTGGTACGTCTGAAGCAATTAATCTATAGTACTGTATATGGACCCATCATAGTGAAGAGGAGGCAAATGTATCATCTCTGTCAATGGTTACTCTCATTAAGCCTTTAAAAATACTCTCATGAAACAGGTGGCAAGAAAAACTTACTACATTACCTATCAGAAAATTTTATAACTTGAACAATACCCTCAATCTACACCTATCTTCATTACTAACATTGATTTTATTTTCATCTTAGTACTGCAAAATTTGTTATAATAATTTCCATTTCAATCAAACCAACAAAGAAATAGAATACATGCACTAAACATAAAAAAAACTACTGTACAGTATACTGTATTAGTACTAGAAAAGCAAGGAAAAATAGAACATTATTAACATGGATATCCCTAGAATCTGAATTCTGTATATATGTACAGTATGAAAAATAGTTTGAATTATCAGTGATGCGTCATCTGTTGGAGTGTTGTCATTTGGTGTATCTCAGGAAATGTGAATAGCTATAATATCTATTTACTGTACTATAATTGTTATGGTCTCTGCAAAAACTATTCTACAAAGATTCATTTAACCTGCACTGCATATTGTTTCAATTACTGAGTAGTAAATGGGTAATGACACCTGTTCCTCTGTACTATTCAAGGAATTTAACTCAATAACTGTTGCAAATCTGACAAGATACATGTTTACAGAATATTTCTTGCAGTGAATATGCTACACAGTTACTTAATCTGTGCATACTTTTTCTGATGACATAATACAGTAGAATGGATTCAGTC
This sequence comes from Petrolisthes manimaculis, assembly GCA_034508575.1. Taxonomy (NCBI): domain Eukaryota; kingdom Metazoa; phylum Arthropoda; class Malacostraca; order Decapoda; family Porcellanidae; genus Petrolisthes; species Petrolisthes manimaculis. The sequence continues at coordinate 26,845 of JAWZYT010002969.1, read as the reverse complement.
TGCATACATAGATCTATACAGATGGAATTAAAGCCTGCTAAACAAAAGGCCATATATGAGGATGTCACAAGTCATCTAATATACAGCATTGAGAATGTACTACTGCATATACTGTCACTCATAAAACAAAGGCCACATTAATTTCCTTTCAGATCATCATTTACACTACCCGATGATACACACAAGTGTGTGGACAACAGTGACTACTGAAACACACAGCCTTGGACATGGTGTTGTTATGGTCTAAAATTTTATAAGGTCTGAGTGTCAAAAACCTTCAAACAAATGCACACGTGGAGCTGTAAGAGATTTTACATTCCTCTACTCATACTCACCTCTTGTATGTCTCTCACACCACCAATACCAATACCACCTCATCTCACCTCACCTATATATACTTATTCTCACCTCATCATCTTACTTCACTTTACCAGTCTGTTAGGATCAAAGTGTCAACAACTTCTCTTGCCACACATACTGTACCTGTACCTCCCTGTCACTACCTAAACTCATGTTTACCCACTAGCCAGAATCAATATGTACTATACAAACCTTGAAAATTTTACTTCAATTCATCTAACCTCACCTGGGATTCACACACACCTCCCTAACTCCACTTCAATTCATTTTATCATATGTTTGGGGAAATATACATGCATGCACACATACACACAAGCAAGCACATATGGATGCATGCCTACAACCAACCCCCTCCCACCTTCACACCTTTGAATCACCACAATCATCACTACTAACTCGCTTCATATCACCTACCTGGTGGAATCTTAGTGCCTATAACCTCTCCGTTGGTCCTGGCTGGGGAGGTCACTGTGCCGTTGACCTTCTTGTCCTCAAACTCAATCTCCTCATAGGGTCGGCCGGTCTCCTCTTTGTTCTGGGTCACTGGGGCGGAAATGGTGGGACGGCTGGGGTGGTGGAGGAGGAGGGGGGTGGGAGAGAGGGACAGTCATGTTAGTTTACTCAGCATTACATTGTGCATGATATTGTTCTTTACTATTTGAGAAACATATGCACAAGTTAAATATAAATACCTATTTGTATTCACTTAATATCAATGGACTATTGAAAAAAATAATATTACCATAATGCAATTGCTTTAATGTACTGTACTGAACTATTACTATGTCTTTCAATGCTGCAGAATAATATCTACAAAAACACTAGAAGTAGGTTTATAACAATACTTTTATATTACAAAAGAATTGAATTTGAAGGAGAAAAATAATTGAGAGCAAGAATTCAGCAAGTTTTAAGGTTTCTGAGTAAGACAGAAAAACAGAAGGACAAACCTGCACCTGCAAGGGCACACACAGGAAACAAACATGACAAAGGAACACAAACTTTCATCTAAGTAGTCAGTATGAGAGAGTCATTAACATTTTCCTTATTGCTTGACTTCTAACAATCTGAGGGTAACAACAACAACAACAACTTCAGGGTGTCTTGCAAGTCTGGGACCTTTGTGTTCACTACAATTTAAAACACGAGTCATAGGAGTATACTTTATGCAATAAGCACATATTTCATTAAAGGGAAGTACAGTAATCTGCAGTGAGCAAACTGGAGCACACTTATCTCTCCAAACCCTGATATAAAAGACATCTGCTAGTAGCACCCAGAGGGATTCTGTTTTCTGGCAAAGTCAGGAGGAGTTTGTAGCACTCCAATTTCACAAAACAGACTAAAGTACTGGAGGCCCCTTAAGGTTCTTACTGCTTACCCTTGGCTAGAATGAGTAAAATGTCAAACTACATAATGTTAATCATGTAATGAACACATTGGCTCCTGAACTGTTGGACAACCTGTGTTAAGAAAGTAGAGTCATGCACAGAAATTCATGGTGTAATCCAGATGATTGATCTTGACCCCCTCCAGTACCAATGGCTCAGTACAGTACAGTCTGTACTGTACTTGTATATCACTAACATGCCCTATAATGAGATACCGGTATGTCCCTGGTACTAGATCTCAAATTGGATGGTGAGCAATTGAGGTATTGGGTACAGGAAGGAGCTGAGAATCTTCCACCTGTCCTGTTCCAGTAATTTATGTGTATGACTAAACATGAAAGCAATATCTGAGGAGCCTCAATTAAAATGTTTTTACTTTTTCTGGTCAAAGGCACATGCTTGACTGGTTTGCTGTATTGTTCAGGGTTTTGTAATTCCACCCAGTCCAGATGGCAGAGATGTGATTACGTGGTTAGATGATGATAGTGAACAGTAGGCTACCAATTCCTCAAAAACTTTCCAAGTATCAGACTATCATATTACAGATAATCTGCTTGGTGAAACAGGTAAGAGGAGACTGTAGCCTCTATTCTACTGAGAATATCTTACCCTCTTAATGTGTAGGGGGTGTAAACTAATGTAAATATATGTTGATGATGAGTATAACTGGTTAGCAATTTTGTAAAACATGTACTGTACAGTATTCATGAACAAATGCACACTTCTGCCAACTTAAGGGGGTCATGTTCTCTGGGAAAATGACAGGGGTATTGACACTTTCAAGCGATGCCAGGAAACAGATTAGTATTTCAGTACATGAGTATGGGACCTGCTTTGCAACATAGATTGGAGGAACTAGCATCTTGTGATGGGGTGAGTCAGGTGAACTTTGGTGAAGTTTTCAAAGTGCCTTTAACATGAAGAAGCATCACAAACACTTTATCAAATGAGCTTTCTCCTCACTTAGTGCATTCAACTACATTCTATGATTGATCCATTTAAAGTTTTGGGATGAAAGAGATATAATGACTACTGTCTTTTAACTAGCAGTAGCTTAGCTCTTTTACAAGATAAGCAAAGGGAAAATTAGATACTTGATATTTTCTAATATTCTATGAGCACTTAACAGAACTTATTAGTTATTACATGAGATGCAAAATGAGATCCAAAATTATCACCCCAAAACCTTGAACTTACTGCGGCTGTGTTAGTCCTCATACATGAATTTGACATTGAAGCAGGTTGATGTGAGGAAGCAGCTGTGAGAGTTGTAAGGAGGACCAAGGATGCACACAACACACCGATTACCAAAGGGGCAGTGCCAGGTGGGGAAGCACAGTCAGGGAAAAAGTGTACTGTATACGAGTTCTTCACAACATAGTACCGAGAAGGAAACTGACTGACTGTTTTATGTGTTTGTATAATTATGTACAATGCATATACTGTACATATATAAATACAGTCCCACCATATGGGTATTATTATCCTTATATTGTTTTGAAAGACACCACAGATACAACTGGAACATGAACCTTCACCAGGAGTACTTTTTACATCCTTCAGAACTTTCACTTGCAGTAAACCATGTGGAAAAGCTCAGTATGGCATGAGTTTGATCCTCAGCAATTTAAGTGATGCTTCCTCTAGCTGTCTTGAAGTAGAAAAAGCAAGTCTTTCAGTCTCGGCATATGTTGGTGATACTGTACTTAGAATTATAGAGGACCTCTTTACACTGGCAGAATGTTCGTCGCAAATTTTGGCTTCCTTCGATAACAATTGAAACTACAAAGGACTGGATATATGACAGATAACAAAAATTTAGATAAGGCTTGGCTATACAGTTCTAAAATCATTAAGTGGTTATAAAGTCATCATCCTTAGGACCAAAAACCACAAATACTCTCCCTCATCAGACACCAGACAACCAGATGAACATCAACCTCCTTAACACCATACTCCTCAATTCATCAAAAATGTTCCCATAAACACAGTGTCACTGACACTTAAAACAAAGGCATCCCTGAGAAAGCATTGTTTAAAGTAAGCTTCCGTTTCTTGATATAAATTGGATTCTAAACTTCAAGGGTTATGATGATGTTGGTGGTTAATGATTCTTCCAATCAGTTCTATCACAAAACCATTTTGTGCTCTCAGAATGGTCTGCTTTGTAGCACATTTTGATCAGATTTCTTAACCTCCAGTTCATCAACATTTTATACCCACTACTCTTCTGTATTGGAAAGTTAAAACTTACTTGGTAAAACACCTTGTCAGCAATGCTTTTGCCATTCATATAGTTCCCGTTTATAATAAGTCAGATACATACAAATATAATAATTTTATCAGGAAATCAAAATATTGCCTACACAAGCAACAGCCAACAAAACTGTAGTCCTTCCACACTAACTTGGCCCATACATCACACCCCTGTATCAAGCTTATCCCACAAAACACACCACCTCTGAATTTAACTTATGTTGTTTAAGCTCCACCCTTCTTCTTTGTAGCTAAGTACATAAATTCTAGTATGGAAGGAAACATGTTGTTGACATTTTGGAGGTTACCGATTCTTCCAATATGATTAATCAGGCACCTATCATTCTCTACAATAATGTTAATCCCTTTTAAGTAATCAGCCAGAAGGGTGGAGTTCATGGGTAACATATGCCAGCTACAGGGATTTGTGAACTTATGAGCCAAAGTTGGGTCCTTATGCACGACAAGTCATGGGCTAAACGATGAAAGTGACCGCTACGATAACTCCAAACAAGGTTTATCGAGACATTGCACCAGTCACTATCCTTTTCTGGCCTGTAGCTTCTCCTACATATGGCCATCACTGTGGAAGGAGTACAGCCCGATCCCCCAACCATCGCCCATGCTAAGGAAAGCTTACTGTTTGCTTGTTTTTATGGTACCCAGGGAATATTGTAATTAAAAGCATTTTTACTTGTTGACATCAGGCTGTGGGGAAGAGCGGTCGGTATTGTCGTTACTGTCGTCTGGGGTTGAAACTGGCTCTGGTGGGACGGCTTCATCAGCAGTGTGGTTGTCAGTCGCAGCGATGAGGGGAGGGACTTGACTTGAGGGTTCAGGGGAAGGGGTTCTTGGCTTCGGGTCTGAGTCTGGGAGGGGCTTGTAGGACCCCTGGACTTCTAGTGAGGTGCTGTCAATATTGTTGTCTTCTGAGTTGCTTATGTTCAAGCTTCCCTTGCTGCCCTTCAGTACCTCATGGGAGTCGTTTCCATCACCGTCATCTGCGCCACCATCATACCACCTGTGTGTGTGTGTAGCCACACCACCAGACGCACAACACCCCATATCAGCCGAAGGTTTTTTTCTTTCATGTTGAAATACTGACATAATTGGAGAATTGCCAACCTTATATCTTCTGTCTGCATGCTATTACCATATGAAGAAATGGCCAACAATTTTTCCTCTTCTGCCTGCTGAGTTATGAAATTGCTGATACTGTAATATGTTTTGCCTGTCACCTGCAATAACACCTAGTATGGAGAGCAGCTAACAGTGTTTTCCTGTCTGCTGACATGTAGGAAACTTCACATTCTCTTAAACCATCTATCTATCTACGCATCTCTCTATCTACCTCCATGCACCCCTATCCCCCGCCAACTAGTGTCCCTCCTACCAGCCAACTCCACTCTCCCTCATATACCTCTCAACTCCATCCCTACACATCACTCTCGGTCTGCCTCGGTGGCCACGGTAGAAGTGTCCCTGTTTTCCCTGTACCAACACTCCCTCCTGACTTGGTCAAGCCCTACTTTGCCCCTCACATTTCTCTTCCTTACATACATATATGTACTCTTCCACTCTGTTCTACCATCTAACCAGAGGTCTCCAAGTCATGCCAAGAATCAGACTGCCTCAGTACAGGTGGTTTGTATTATGGCACAGCTTGCAGAAGTATTATACAGTACTGTACACACACACACACACCTTTGGAGGCATGTAATATGACCTAGTAATACACCAGTGAATCCCTTAATGAAATCAGAAGGTAGAAATATAACAACACTTCCTATCCAATGTGCAGACATGGTGAATGAATTTCTAGCACACCAAAGATGGACATGAGGAGGATTACTTGTATTTGCACCACTTCATCTATTCTGAGTCAGCTAAAAATATGAAATGAAATAATTACAAACCAGAGCAGTGAAAACCTTAAGTGGAAAGAAGACATCAGATGGAGGTAAAGGGAGTGAGGCTGCCAATGTACTGTGGAGGGCATCACAGGGACAAGAGGCCTATTTCAGTTCTTACTTATTACGGTTACATGAATTCATTGTACCAGAATAAATAATTTCATTATTGGAACTTTACTTACCAGTGCTTGCATTGAAAAATTTAAAAGCACAGCAACCTATACAGTAATGACAAATTGCTGTAAACCGTATTATTTATATACAGTAATCTTAATCAGTAACACACGAGCTATAAACAAATCATATCTATTCAAGACAAATAATATCTTCAGGTATCATGCTGTACTTGTATGCAAAGAAATGTGGTGCACTTCAGTTGAAATAACTAAAAATTTATGTTCCTACACTGATGACTTTAGCAAATTTATTTTCTGTCATAAAAAAAGACTCTTAATACTCAAAGCAAACCCATAAATATAATACAATACTAATTTACTATCAACAACTTACATTTATCTACATGGGACATCTATACACACACATACAAAGATTTACTTTAACAGTAAACTCAAATACTTCAAAAGTAAAACTAGTTTTCCATATTTGTTGATTCATGAGTAACATTACAAAATCTAATCAGATGGCTAATTGCTTAACTTTGTATACATCAGAAAAGATAATCATTATAGTTACTTAACTTATACAGTACATAACAGCACAGTGTACAATTATATAACAAAAATATATACAAATAAATAGTGAAGTACCAAATTTTGAGTCCAGGCATAATATATACAACCTGTGACTAGGTCTCTTCTCAGCATCTGGTGTTTCATTCTACAAGAATGATGGAAACTAATTTACTTTAGCTTAACAGATGTATTGTCCTCACATTACATTCTACTATATTTGTCCTACCCTTAGGCATGTACAGCTGTACTGTACACAATAAATGTTATGCTGTCCAGGGAGTCTGTCAGTATTTGCATCAGATGAATAATGGATTTTCCTGATATCAGTTACCATTATCCTGTCAACCTTCTGGATTCCACAAGATCACAAAATTGGACACCAAACAAAGAATTATTTCATCAGTGACTTGCATTGCAATGAGAATGTTTGACAATCATGCTGTCTACTAATATAGACAGACATCTTTAAAACACAGGAAATATATACAAACTGGTAATAAAATTCCAATAATGAATGAGACAGGTCTGGCAGTGCTAACTCAACATACAGGCACTAATTATATATTTCTAATATTTCTGTCTGTGGACATAGGTTTCTGGGCCATACCGAGGTGGGTCTGGGGTCAATATTTTTCTGCAGGGACATTTTCAAAGTGAATATGCCAAGAAGTATGTTTACAAACAATTCTTTATTACCGGTAACGATTGTACTTTTTTCCTTTCTGCACGACTATATGTGGGCAATCTCACCCTTGTTGTTGCATCATCCATTGTTTGACGAAAAAAAACTTTTAAATTGGCAACCGTTTTATGCTATGCATCTTTCTTGCAATTAATATACTGTATTATTACAGTACTTGATCATGATGGGCAACTCAGGGTAAGTACTAACGACTTTCCATTTGGCATAATAAATTATATTCTGTACGTCTTTGGTGCTAAATGATTATGATGGATACCAACAACTGTTAACGTGTTTGGGTTATCAAGGGAAGGGTAAGACACATAAGATTTTGAGTCATTAAAATGTATTAATCTGTAAAACTGATGAAAAAACATGCAACTTAGTATGAAAAAATAAAATATGACAGCATAAAAACAAGAAATTATCATGAGGGGAAAAAAACAGATCATGCAGGTAGAGGTGATGAGAAATAAAGGCCTCAGTCCACTAGAGCTAACTTGACTATCTCTATCCTATGAAGTCATGAAGTACGAGTCTTGTGAGTAATGTATAGTTGCTACCTATAGTTCATAGCCCTCCCGGGAATGATGGAGTGGGAGTAAAAGGGAATAAACTCTTGCATTGCACATTAATTGGAGGGCTACTGATTCCTTCTAAATATATCAGAAGAGACTAGGGCATATTTTGAAGGAATATGTTATCCTGCAAATAACACACATGAGAATACCCATTTAACAGTTACTACTTGACTATTTATCTGTCTATTTCTCAAGTATTTTAGTAGTATCCCTGCTCTAAATAGTGTTTACAGTACACATATGGATGTATGTAAATACAGTACTGTACATCTATCAAAGCAATCAATCAATCAATATTGATACCTTTTCATCTACCAGTCTATCTATCCATTGTTTGTACTGTATGTTTGGGATTGTAATACTTGACAATTATCAGTAAGATGGATGGTTCCATATAGTTTGTTGAGCTGTGTACTGTACTGCCCATCATCAAATCTAGTCTTGTCTAAGTCTAATAGTTTCACAAGAGCTGCATTTCTGTACTATAACTGTCAGTAAATAGTAAAGGGAATTTTGTTTCTCAAGTGTACCTGGTAAAGTTGTGAAGTAAAGTAGCATGAACTGTTTTATACATAAAATGCTAAGAAATCCCTTACTTCTAAAGTTTGTAAACAATGTACACATCTGTATGGGTTCAACTAAAAATGCTTTAATACTGTATTCAAAAGTATTAAGCATACCCATATTCAAATTTTATTTTCAACTTTATAAAATATGAAAAGTGAATTTGTTAAAGTGTGCGGACTAATCTCAATCCTATTTCTTTCTCCTATTTCTGAGTCATATTCTCATCTCCATTTCATTTAATTTGTTAATAATTGTAAATAGTACACTACAAATAACAAACTACATAACAGCAAACTTGTTATTTTAAATGTCATGGCTCCTGGAGAATAAAGTCTAGCCAAAGTAATGGAGACACTGTAATCTTAAAAATATAGAATCAAACAATACTGTCCTGAATTGTCCCATGTAAAGCGGTCCAGTAAGAACATGCACAGATTATGACCACTATAAATATTTATGTTAAGTTCTCAAAGGGTATGCTGTTTCTTGCTATGAATACATTATTCCAAGATGATTCCATGTACTGTACACTGTATATTGGATTCAGGATGAGAATATATTTACAAAACACCATAAAAAAAAGCTAATAGGTGTAAAGTATGTATGGTAGAGTCTTGAAAGTTCTACCTTTCCAAGTGAACAGGAAAAACAGCAATCATGTATACATGTACTAGAAACTTTTGTGCATATGTGATGGATATCCGAAAAATAATGTAGTAGTGTAAGAGCGGTAGGTAGAGTGGTTCCATCAACAGAATATATCCTTACTCTACAAAAGTGTTCTTCAAACACTGTGACTCGCATGCTTAAAACTGTACTTTATTAAATACTGCTAAAAAAATAACTGTAGTTCCACAACTGTAATCTGTTTTGGTTCAATATTAAACCTCCCTTCTCTGGCTAGACTCACTTCTCCATTTCTATATTAATTAAAAAACCACCACACCACTTGTAACTTTCTGGTACGTCAACATGGCGGTACTCACATGGACGGGGAGTTGGCGTTTTGTGTTGTTGACGGCTCGATGACAGAGAGAGGTCGTGGTACAGCCGCTCGCTTCACCTGGTATGTCCCCTTGGTACACTCCTTGGAAAGTTTGTCTGCAATGGCTTCCAGCTCCTTGGCCACCTGAGGGAATATTTTGGTTTCAGCATTGGAATATAAATTTGATTTATGGGATAACATTTCAAAAATGAGCTTCTGATTTTAAAAAGTTGAAGTGAATGTCAAATAAATATCCTCCTCAATCATATTTTACATCTCCTTTGTAAGGATTAAATATATTTCAGACAAAGAAAGGTAGAAAAAGTAAATGGGTGACCTTGCTGGACTCTGCCATAACTGTAGCTTCAGCAGCAAAGAGTGTCTGTAGGTGAGCAGCGATTTGTGGGATCCTCTGGTCGTATAGGGTTGGCAACTCATCATACAGCTCCTGAGGGGACAAGTATCACCATCATTAATAACACACAGTAATCAATAACAACCTCTCACAAGGGATTCATTGTAGGAAATTTATACAAAAATATGATAGAAACAGAGTTCAATGACTAACCATACAGTGACAATGTATAAAGAGTTTTAGAATCTCCTTTTTTACTAGAAGTCATATAATCTAGGCAGGAAATGGTGATTCTATATGCATAACATACAAAGGAACAGACACTCTGCTGACCTTGTTTAGAGCCTCATAGGTGATGCGAGCAGACTCAAGGGCGTCCCTGGCCCGGGCAATCTTGTACTCATCTCGGCTTCGGGCGCGCTGCAGATTCTCAAGCTGATGTCTCTGACTGTCATAGTCCACAAGTTTTCTCCCACGCTTGTCTATCTTTTTCTGTTGACCAAAGGAGGAAAGAATGAAATAAAAAATACTGTATAATATGAACATTGGCTTTTTATTCCTGATTAATCTAAAATAATGTTAATTCTCAAAAGGTTGCAAGATCATCAACTAGTAAACAGCTATTTCATTTAAACTTCAACATCTGAAAGCCTATTGTATATGCTTAACATAAGCTAATGCCAAGTGATCACATGTTGCAGCAACCCATTATCCAAGGGTTAAAGTAAAAATTCTAATTTTTGCAAAAAGATGAGATAAATATTCAGTTTTTGCAAAAAAGTTTAACATTTGATAAATATAATTATATCAATTTTGCTGCTTTCAAGGTGTCTCTCACATGCTCTACCCATTTTTACTAGGAGAGAACAAATAATAATACAAAGCTGTACAAAGATTCACACAGTTGTAATATAAGATCTTCCTCCCACACTTGTCCAATATTTTTCAAGTAGGGTTGAGAAAAAATATATAAAGATTCCCATGCTTGTTGTCTACCTCTTCTTCTTCTGCTGAAGGAGAGAAGGATATACAGTATGAAAATGTTACTACTGTATTTCATAGTTTGAGGTTTCTCTTACATGTTAACGCATTTTTAGAGGAGGAAGACCATGAGTTTACAACACATATATGGTAGACTAACAACACAAATGCCATAAAATCAAAAGCGCTTTATAGTGTTTTCAACCAGAAAACACACATCATCATCTATTACAAAATCACTAAAACCACACTTATAAAACAATACCCTATGATTAAACAGAAATATCTGTATATTGGCAGATTAATATCAAAGAAGTGATAAATAATACTAATCGTTACCTAAAGAATAATCTCAATCTCAAAACAATAAAAACAAAAAAATACAATGGTCACAAGATAAATGAAATTTTATTTGGATGCTTTGTGTGGAGTTTATGCAGCATTTTAAACACTGCAATAAAACAGATACAGTACCCTACTCTTATGTTGGGGTTGGCTGATGTTTGGTAAATATAGTTTTGCAGGAATCAAAAGCCCTCCAGTTCAGTTAAAACAAACAATTCCTTGTGCTCAAATAACATACATGCCGAAGAAAAAAAAAAAAAAAAAAAAAAAACGGCAATAATTAAAAAAAAATTAACGACTGATTAAATTCACATAATCCCAGTTATCAATTAAAAATATGTAATAACTGGAAATTGTGAAATTGACCTTAAGATTTACCAACACGTACTGTACTTCCCTCTTAGGCTAATCCCAAACAGTACCATAACAACAATAGGTAGAGTGTGATTAGCTTAGTTACTGGTGACATTATGAAGGTACCTGTTTGTCCTGAGAGTCCCAATCTGTACCGGTGTTGTTACTATTTATAAACACAAACCCGGCCGTGACAAGAATGCGGTAGTACTCGTGCCAGGGATGGGAGGGAGGGAGAAGCATGGAGAGGGGGATTGAGGGAGAGGGGGGAGCATGGAGGAAGGGAGGGGGAGCATGGAGGAAGGGAGGGGGAGCATGGAGGAAGGGTAGGGGGGATGGAGGAAGGGTAGGGGGAGCATGGAGGAAGGGTAGGGGGAGCATGGAGGAAGGGTAGGGGGGATGTAGGAAGGGAAGGGGAGGAAAGGAGGAGGAAAGGAGGGGGAAAGAAGAAGGGAGGAGGAAAGGAGGGGGAAAGAAGAAGGGAGGAGGAAAGGAGGGGGAAAGAAGAAGGGAGGAGGAAAGGAGGGGGAATGAATGAGGAGGGGAGGGGGAGAGAGGGGGGGGGGGTAGGAATAGAGAGGATGAACGGTACAGGGAGGAAGAGGGCCATTTTCACCTCTGTTGGTTGGCTGGAGTTGTCATAAAAAATCTTGGGTCTTTTTCCCATAATTTGGAGGCAACAGAAGTAATCATCATCATCATCCATACTTTTGTCCTTGCTATTTACCCATATCAAACAACACTTGATGACACTTCCATATTAAGAACTAAACACAAACGATATTTTACTAACAAACTATAATATTTACTAACGATATTTACGAACAAACGATATTTTACTTACTAACAACAAACTAATAAATATCAGCACATACAGAGGAGAGTTATATGTCATAATTATATACAAGGTCATTAAAGAGTCCAAGGTGGCCAATTTTGCTAATTTCCAAGATTAATCTATTTGTTGTTGAGTTGGATTTGCATTGGATATCAGGTTACATAGCCTATACTGAAAAATAAATGGAGGGTTGGATGGCTAGGCTATCTACCTACTGGTTTTACTTCTGAATACCTGTAGCTGAATACTATAGCATCATAATGGATACACCTCCAAACAACTCATCTACCAATTATCTTCATCGTTAAATAATATATATTCAATAGGCCTATTTATAATTCTCTTCCACTAGGCTACTAGACCAAGGTGTATGCCAGGGTAAGAAGGACCCCATGGGAGTAAAGAATCCTGTTGATCGGATAAACATATAGAGGATTGATTAAAAAATCTTCTTAAATAGTCATTGATTGTAAAAGACACAAGATACTACTACGTTGATATGTTAAAACACAAGATGATATTGGTTCCCTACAACACCTTGAGGCAACAGACGTGAAGTGCTCGTGGTGGTGGTTGGTGTTAGGTGCCAGGCGTCAGTGCTAAAAGGTTCTATCACATTATTATCACATTCCTCCGTCCCCTAGCCTGTCTGACACTTCCTTCCTAAGTCCTCCAACCCCCAACCCGTTATTTATATACCATATCATGACACTCTTGGATCTGAACGCAACAAGTCTGACCCGCAAATAGAAGCTGAAAACTTGGAGACGAGAAAATGAGATGAGAAAATGAGGTGAGTATGTTGGTAAGACCCGTAAGGACCAGCCAAGCATAGCATACTGTACATGTGGTGGCAAGGGTTGTCTAGGCTTTCTCTCCCCTCCTGTCTGATGGTGTGGTGTGGTGTGGTGTGGTATACTGTACTGGCCCCAGGGGGAGGAAGAACATTTGTGTGTGTGTGTGTGTGTGTGTGTGTGTGTGTGTGTGTGTGAGGGCCAGTGCCAAGTGTCGCCTCCAGCACACCATCCTCACGTACTTAAATACACTCAAATTCTCATGTACACGCACGCTCATTTTCACGTATATGCACACACATTCTCACGTCCAGTACATACACACACACACATTCTCACGTACAGTCGTGGACTACAACTTTCGTTCCACCTCCTGCTATTCATAAACTTACAAATTATATATAGATCTATAGTATTACGTGTTCGTGTTCTTGCATTTAAATATATTGCACATGTAATAATATAAAATATATTTATTTTTATCTGGTGAATATACGCTGACTCCCTCATTTAATGTTCAGGTTTTTCAGGTACGCATACATGTAGTGCAATCCAAGACAAATTACAAGAAATATAACACTGAACTTAATCGTATCTGGGCCTTGAAGACACTAAAATGTAGGCAAATCGTGAATCTAAGGCATATTGCTGAGAAGGGAAGCGGTGCATTTTCACCAGGATAGAATTGTAGCCTACTATTTATTCCCCAAAGCGCCAAAATATGTAAATTAATCGAAATTACAGGTGGACCATTGAAAGTTAGAATGAAACTCTTGCCTGGAGCTGTGCATACACGTATTCTGATGCGCACACACACACACACACACTTTCTCTTGCCATTTCATCTCTCCCCTCTCACTCTGCCTTCCCTCCAATCTATTTACGTCCAGAATTGATGATTTAATGATTATGTTGGTGGGATAGCCTACCTTGCCTGCCTGCTCTCCTTCCTACCTGTCCCTCTGTTGCTTCCTTCCTTCCTTCCTTCCCCTCTGCATGTGTCTACCTTCCTGCCTGTCTGTCTGTGTATTTGTTTGCCTGTCAGTATATTTGCCTGCTTGTATGCCCGACTTACCTGGCTGCCTGCTTGCTATTTTGCCTGCCTGTCTGTCTGTCATACCCCTCGCTCTCTCTCTCTCTCTCTCTCTCTCTCTCTCTCTCTCTCTCTCTCTCTCTCTCTCTCTCTCTCTCTCTCTCTCTCTCTCTCTCAGGAGCACACATACACACTCACATACACCTGCCTGCTTCATATCACATACGTTCCTCATCACTGGTTACAAGTACAGCCAATTTTAACCCTGGCAAGGCATTCTCTGGTAGGTACAAAGGAGTCCTAATATTGACTGAACCGATAATAGACGTGATGTTTGATATTGATTTAAGGTGATTACAAACAGTTCGTTATATTGAAGGCTTCTGCTGATTCCTCTAGACAGAACCAGGCAAGAAACAGAAACCCCTCAGTACAAGATGGTCTGTTCTGTTCTGTGGGATTAATTCCTATTAGGGAAAGCAGAGCACCCAATTTACAAACATTATACGAGATATCTATATAGGCTTAATTAATTTATGTCTGTAACCAGCTGTTTTTTTTTTTTTTTTTTTTTTTTTTTTGGGGGGGGTACTAATTTCTCCAAACGAGGCTTCAAAACAGAATTAGAATATGGAAATACTGGTCTGTTTCCTGGCATAGTTTGGAGGAATCAATACACCCCCTTTAAATCTCCCATATATAATTAAGGAGTGATTCTTTTATTGGTGAATTGGAAGGTCTCCGATTCCTCCAAACTATGACGCCATGAAAAAGGTCTCCTATTTGTACCATTGAGGGCATCCGTTTCCTGGCATAATTTGGAGGAATCAGTAGCCATCAAATTCACAAACAAGAGAATCTCCCTTTAAACTCTAGTGAAAGTGTGTGTGTATGTGTATGTGTGTGTGTGTGTGTGTGTGTGTGTGTGTGTGTGTTTGAGTTGGTGGGTTTGGAAGCGTTACTGCTCTTGAGTGTACATACAGCCTATAGTATGGAACTGTTGGTACGACTGATTATATGGTTGGTTGTTGGAGACAGGTCTGTAAGTACCCACACAAAACTTTCTCTCTCTCTCTCTCTCTCACACACACTTACGTACATATTCATACTTGTATACATATAAATGAACTAGCACACACACACACACACATACAGAAAGTAGGAGTGAAGGAAATAGTCAGCGAGATACACTACCAGACCATATATTAATCCAGGCGTGGGAATCGAACCCCGACTTTCCTGTCTAGACAACTCATATATTGCCAGTCTACCACCACCACCACCACCACTATCAGCTTCCCCTCCCCCCTACACATACACATATACACACACAAACACACCTTAATAGCCTTATACACCCTTACAAAATCAGCCCTGCACATTACACACCTGCTAATACATACTCATGGACTCTATACACACATCATTACACATTCATGAACACACACATACAATCAATCACCCTTTCATACTCATATTTTACGTATTCATTCCAGTACACGAAACATTCACTCGCACAAACTATTACACACACTTCCTTTCACACCACGTTCATTATACACTCACCCCTGAACACTACACACTCATACTTTACACACCCCATCCATCACACATCTACACACCATTACCAACTTAACTCTACCCTGGCGTCACTCCAACACCATTAAGATGAGTCCACACCGGCAACATTCAGTCCCAAATAAGTTGTAAACATTGATCTAAACACGACAGTCGACATCTACAGTTTAGAGCCACACTATACACATCACACACCACCACACATTTGTATCATTGGAAACTCAAACATTGTTGCTTACATTGTTGTGAATTTTTGTTATGTTTTATCGTCGGTGTATACAAACCCTTACGTTCTAATCCACGATAAGTACCGTATTACCTACCTACACACACACACACACACACAAACTCACCCTAATATCCGGGAACTGCTGCTGGTATGCGGTGAGTGGGGTGAGTGTCTGGTCCTGAAGTTTGTGACAGAAGTCTGTCCACAACATGTCCGAGTTTTGGGCCTGGGCGTAAAGCAGCTCGTGGCCCACCCATTCCGGCTCGTATACATCACCCAGGGTCTCGTACAGGCTCTTGCTGGCCCCATGCAGCGCTGGTAACGAGAGGGAAAAGATGTGTGTCAGAGATGGAATGATCTATGGTTGTAGGTTAAAGGGGTCAGTCATCATTTATGATGGGTGAATATAAGGGCTACTGATTCCTCTGAGTTAATGCCACAAAATAAAGCAATAGTTTGGAGGAATTGGTAGCCCTCCAGCTCACAGACAACAGACGACCCTATTAGGCCATGTGTCTTGTTTTAGCTGTCATGTAGAGTCGCTGTCTGAAGTTTTGTTGACTCCGGTATTATGGTAAACTCTGAGTATAATGATTGTTTACATACATCAGTCTGCTTTAATGTCAGCCATGAAAGTACCGGCCAAAAGAAAGTCACATCTCTTTCACAAAATATTTATGATCAAGGTTCACCGTATACCAGTGAGACGACAGACAACCTCTAGAATATACACGTCATCATAACGTTTAAACTTCGAGTTCTGAAGTACAACCCAAATTATTCCTTATTTTTACCATTATTTCAAACATTAAGCCTTTCTAGCAGTAAATGTTGCACCCAAAGCTAATAGTGTACTGCCGGCAGCGTAAGTTCGATTCATTTCCACCTGTGTATGTATTGGCTATAGTGATGTTGTAATACAATTTTAATGCCGAGATGACAGATATAGTTCACATATGGTAATTACGTATGCTGTTCGAATAGAAACTGGTTCAGACTGCAACTATTTGGTCATATTAGCACTATTAAATACACCCGAGCTCTTAAATTCGCGACCACGTACTTATATGTTTATGCCATTTGAGCTGGTAACATTTATTTGGGAAGATATCAGAGCAGGTGGAACATAGTAGAGGGACATGATACAATCTTTCACCTACAATAACACCTTCCCCACACAGTGTTACCAGCTCAGATGACAAACATGTGGGGACGTGTTTGCGAATTTACGAGCTCGAATGTACATGAGATGGACGCGAAATTATGCTGCCGACTGTACACCACTGGCGGTAATGACAGCGGAGGTAAATAATGCTATGTTTTGTATTAGTAAGTGATCATCAATAGGCTTCCAAAAAATTGCTTATCTGTGACTGTGACTGATGTGTGAGGTAAGGAGGAAGGTCAGAGAGGTGAGAGCAGCTATATAGAGAATGTGACACGAGTGGTACCTTTTGGTGTTGTTATGGTTGGCAGGGGGTAACACACACACACTCTCTCTCTCCCCCCCCCCCCCTTTCCTCCCTCCCTCTTTCTCTCTCTCTCTGATCGCACTGCCTCTTCCCTATTAAGCTCTCAGACCGAAAGGGACACAAGCAGTGAAACAAAAAATCCAAAGTACAGTACAGTAGACTATGTAAACTATATATCATAATTAATACACAATGTTAAAAGGGGAAAGAAAAAGAACAATATGCAGCCCATTAAGGGGGAAGTACTGTACAGTGTTGGCAAATCTGGAGCAACTGATTCCTCCAAACTATTCCATGCAACAGGACGCCTTTATTATTGTCCATCTGGTCCCGTTTCCTGGCATATTTTGGAGGAATCAAGGCACTCCAATGTACCAAAAGTATATTCTTTCCATAAAGGTCGATAGCAGGAATAGCCAGCCCTCTCCACCAATAAAAAAGGCAAAAAAAAAAAAGAAAAGAAAAAAGTAAATAATCAGCAGGTGTTTAAGGGGGGAGGGGGGGGGGGAGGATACACCATGGTACACTCTCAATCTAAAATTTGTATCTAGGTCTTGTTGAAGATTCGAATCATTTGACATATTCATATAGTGAACCAATTACAACGCTTATCCTGTTTCAAATTTGCTTACTACTCGATCAGGCTATTCGAAACAAGCCTGAGTATATACATATTTTGGATCGCGAGTGTACAGTTGCCAAAAAAGGTATTGCGACAAATCTGGATAGAACTTTAACCATAGTAATATCCATAACTATTTGTAGGAACTATAAGCATGTATAACAGAAGGAAATATACATATCCTTCTGTAATACATACTTATAATCCCTACAAACAACTATGGACATTAATATATTTAATGTCGTATCAATAATTGTCGCAATACCTTTTTTGGCAACTGTACATTAGAGTGCCTTGATTCCTCCAATGTGCCAGGAAACAGGACCAGGCTAACAACAATAATGGTGACCTACATGTTGCCTGGACTGGTATGGAGGAATCAGTTGCTCCAGATTTACCAACACTGTACTACTTCCCCCTTAATTAAAATGGAGGAGAGGAGAGGAGAGGAGAGGAGAGGAGAGGAGAGGAGAGGAGAGGAGAGGAGAGGAGAGGAGAGGAGAGGAGAGTAGAGGAGAGTAGAGGAGAGGAGAGGAGAGGAGGAGGAGAGGAGGAGGAGAGGAGAGGAGAGGAGGAAGAACAGGTGTTTACAAATGAAAAAGAGGTAAGGAGCAACAGGTCTTTTATAGGTTATCTGGTGTATACAAGTGAAGAGGAGGAATATGTTAGTGTTTATAGAGGTAATATGAACGCTAAAGTAGGTATTCTTATTGGAGAAGGTGAGAAATGATAAGAAGGAAAAAAGCTAGAAGAGAAGGAAAAAGGAAGAGAAAAGCAAGGAGAAAAGAAAAGGGAAGAGAAGGGAAAAGAAAGAGGAAGGAAAAAGAAAGAAAAACAATATAAGAGGTAAGGAGAAGGGAAGGGAAGGGAAAGGAAGGGAAAGGAAGAGAAGGGGAAGAGAAGAGAAGAGAAGAGAAGAGAAGGGGAAAAGAAGAGAAGAGAAGAGAAGGGGAAGGGGAAAAAGAAGAGAAGGGGAGGGGAGGGGAGGGGAGGGGAAGTGAAGTGAAGTGAAGTGAAGTGAAGTGAAGTGAAGTGAAGTGAAGTGAAGTGAAGTGAAGTGAAGGGAAGGGAAGGGGAAGGGAAGGAGAAGGGTGATATTGACGTATGGAATGGGTGATGCAGGGTGACAGTTGTGGGTAAAGAGGAAACAGAATGACACGAGGGGATGGAGGAAGGGGGAGTGAAGAGGGAGACGAAGTGGGAGAGAGGACGAGGAAGGGGAAGGGGATGGAGGGAGACGAGGGGAAGGGTAGGGATACGAGGGGAAGGGGAGGGGAGGAGGGGAAGGGATAGGGGAGGGGAGGGAGATGATTGGAAGAGGAGGGAGACGAGGGGAAGAGGAGGGAGACGAGGGGAAGGGGAGGAAGACGAGGGGAAGGGGTAAGGACGAGGAGAGAGAAGGAAAGGGGAAGAAGGGAAGAGGGAAAGAAGAGGAAAAGAGGGAAGGGGAAAAGGGAAAAGTCCAGGATATTATAGTGTTGAGGGGAAACCGCCGATGACAGAAGGAACGAGAGAAGAGGAGTGAAGAAGTGAGGATTACAATGGATCTACAAAAAACGACAGACTTGGTGGTCTTTGATAGGCCGTTTGATTTTATAAAGCTATCTATCTAGTAGCCTTTACGAGGGAAGAACATGAGGAAGAGAAAAGAAATAACCCAACACGAGAGAAAAATGAGCTAATAATAAGAAACACCCGACGAAGAAAAAATAAACCAAACCATAAGAACACCCAAGTCAGAAAAATTACAAGAAGTAAGCAAACAAACAAACAAACACGACCAGACATATTGCAGCTGTGGTGTGTGTGTGTGTGTGTGTGTGTGTGTGTGTGTGTGTGTGTGTGTGTGTGTGTGTGTGTGTGTGAGGTGGGGGATAAGAACAGGGTTGGGGAGAAGGGGGTTAAGGTAGAAAAGTAGAGGGTGTGTTTGGTAGAGGATGTGTTCATGGTAGAAGGGTGGGGGCTGTATGGTAGAGGGTGTGTGTGAATGGTATAGGGGTGGGTGTTGTATGGTAGAGGGTGTGTGAATGGTAGCGGGTGTGTATGAATGGTATAGGGAGAGGGAGGGGATGCAAGTAAGGGTAAGGGGCTAATAAGAAGGGGATACAAGCATGGATACAAGTGAGGAGGAAACTGGGAAGAGAAGAAGGTGGCCAAGAAGGTAGGACAGGGACAAGTCAGTAAGGGGAGGATGGAGAGGATTAGAAGGGCTGAAGGGTGTAAGTAGAGGGGTAAAAGGAAGGGGGGCAGAGCAGAACAGGAACATGTGAGTAGTGGTCTAAATAGATTCATGGAAATAGGGTGAGTCGGCACAACACAACACACACAGCACACAACATCACAGCATAATCCAACAACACAACACATACATACACATAATACAACACAACACATACACACACAAAATACAACACAAAACAAACACACACACACACACACAATACAACACAAAAAACACACACACACACAACACACCGTCACAGCATCCAAGGAATCTCATGGCTGGGCAACGGAGGATGAAGTGGAAGAATATATGCAAAAAATTACCTGAACAAAAAACCTCTTGGTGAACTAAACTGGGTGAGACAATATATACCTCAAGGTCGTGTGGTGTTTTCCTCCACTACACACACACACACACTCCCCCCCCCCCCCCTCTCTCTCTCTCTCTCTCTCTCTCTCTCTCTCTCTCTCTCTCTCTCTCTCTCTCTCTCTCTCTCTCTCTCACACACACACTTTGACAGTCTCTTTGGTGTATGCTGCTGTGTTTAGTTGTGTGTCAGTCATAATATTATTGTCGTATAGAATTATGTCGTGTTCAGTCTTACTCATTAATTCCAAAAAACACAAACAATATTTAAAAGTGTCAAAGCAATCAGCATAAAATTACTGTAATGGAAAGTAAATAAATTAATCTAAGCAAGAATATTTTAATGCCTATAAAATTATACTGCCATGCAAAAAATGTAAACAAAATCTGGGTAAGTTCTTTGGAAGTGGGACAACTACTACTACTACTACTACTACTACTACTACTACTACTACTACTACTACTACTACTACTACTACTACTACTAGGCCTACTTATGCTACTGCTACTATTACTACTACTACTACTACTACTACATACTGACCTCTGCAGCATCTGAGGTAGTTTGCTACTTCCTTGTGTAGACGATTGGCGTTGGTCTGCTGTTGGGTGAAGTTGACCTCGTACTCATCAAACACATCGTCTACCGTCCGGTCTGCCTTCCCTAGGTTCTGTAGGATCTGGAAATACACAGAGGAGAAAACGAAAATCAGAACTCGATATTGAAAGAGGGGTGTGAGGTTTAAAACTATAGGGGTATTGGAATTTTATTGTACACATTCGAAATTTTTGATCAGAAAATGAAAGAAAAAGCATGAAATTAAAAGGAAGTAAAGAGGAGGAAACTAAAGTGAAATATTGAAAGAGAATAGAAGGGATGAATATGTTATTGGTGAATTTTTTAGTGCTAGTGATTCGATCCCTTATAACGTTGCTAGGAGAGTACAAACAAACTCAGTATTACAATGAAGTGTAATTTGTTTTGTAGCATTGTTGTTGTATAGAGGTGTTATTAGCAGCTCTTCAATTTTACAAACTTACTAGTATTACCATCATAACAAGAATGAATAACCTAGTGTAAAAATAGGGTTGGAGGAAGCATGTCACAGTGTTCTGAAAATAGATCTGGGCTCCAGAAACAATAGGAAACGTACGACACGAATAAGAAACACAATAAGAGAAACACGAATGAGAAAGGAAGTGAGTGAAGGACACGCCTCGCAATGTGTACTAGAAATGTATTTAGAGAACTGAACAACACTAATAAGAAAACAGTTCGAATGTAGATAGGAAATAATTTTATGAAAGAGGTAAGAGGAAGGCAGAGATAGGACGAGTTAAAAAGGAAAATATAAGGAAGGAAAATAAGTAGATAGAACAGCTAAAGTGAGAGGTAGTTTAGAAAGAGGGAAATAAGTAAAGAGGGAGGAAGAGTAGATTGGAAAGGTGGACTTATGCCAAGAAACGCTGTTACATTCGCCTCTCTCTCTCTCTCTCTCTCTCTCTCTCTCTCTCGTGTTCACATTTTCTTCCTATTTTTTGTGTTCAACTGAATCACCCTTCAACCTTCACGTTTTCTCCCAAATATATACATCATTTCACTTCTCCACTCTCCTCGCCGCCTTTTCTCTGATATTTCTTCTCTTGGTGTCGGCACAAAGGGGTTCCCATACAGTTTGAGTTCATATATACAACTTTGCTGAATTAAGTTTTGGGATGCATATCAAATTTTCAATTACAGTTATTATGGCATTATAATAACAGTCTCCGCGAATGAATGAACAAATGATAAATTCTACTGTATGAAACCTCTACTACTATTATACTTTGTTTACACCATTACCGAATGACTTCTATTCGATTTTTGCCTATTTTGGATATCGGCTAACAGGGAATAAATATTACCTGTGAAAAATCCATTTGGTAAATCGTCCAAAATGAAAGACAACAAACAGGGCTGCCCTATACGATTGTCCCACCATCCAGGTTCCAAATCACCCTGATCCACTACTGTCCTCTTCTCTTTTTCTTTCATTATATTTATTCTGAATTTTATATATATATATATATATATATATATATATATATATATATATATATATATATATATATATATATAGAGAGAGAGAGAGAGAGAGATCACGTGCTCGAGAAAGTGCAACATTGATAAGAAAGAGAGATTACGAGTATTACAGAAAAGAGAAAGCAACGATGAACTCTGTGTGTGTGTGTGTGTGTGTGTGTGTGTGTGTGTGTGTGTGTGTGTGTGTGTGTGTGCGTGCGTGTATTCGAGTGCATGAGTCTCCCATATTTACAGTATGAGCACGTTTACATCTCATCAGCAAATGCCAGCGAGTGTCTGTCTGTGTGTGTGTGTCTGCCGCAGTGCTTACATAAACAAAAATAAAAAAGTACAGCAGAAAATTACGAAGCACAGTAATACATAACGACTAGAAGCAATCATTAAATAAGACGATGATGATGATTCAGCACTTGACATAACTCTGAAAAGATCAAAGTTCAAATCTTGTTAACAGGGAGAGATTATTCCTTGCCATCTGAGGGGGTGAAAGTGTATATACCTCCTCCTCCTCCCCCCTTCCCCTCAGTCGACCTCCCCTCGCCTGACCTAACCTTGTTCTATTCGCCCGTGACCTATTTGACCCCGTATGGTTTTGAGAGAGAGAGAGAGAGAGAGAGAGAGAGAGAGAGAGAGAGAGAGAGAGAGAGAGAGAGAGAGAGAGAGAGAGAGATGGCAGTCCACTCATGTCATCTAATTTATTTTCATGTCTTACCAATTCTTTTCACATAAACATATATATACCTTGATATATTAGATCACATCAGGCTACAGTTTGGGTACAATGGGTAGTGAAAACTTTTAGTAGGTTACTTGGGCATATGATTATTATTAGGAGTTGGATGGGTTTGTTAAGGACATGAGTACCTAACCTGATACCACCACCACCATCACCTTCCCCCTTCCCTCATTCACATTCCTTCACACCACCATATACCTTCTTCTCCCTCTTATTCATCTTCCTCCACCACCTTCTCTTTCCTCCCTCTCTCTCTCTCCCTCATTCACCTTCCTCCACCACATTCCCTTTCCTCCCTCTCTCATTCACTTGCCTTTCCCACGTCTCTTTCTCTCCACCAACCAACCAACCAATCAACAACTAACCAACCAATCAACAACTAACCAACCACCTCAAGAACCAACTAACAATTTCAACCAACCAGCCAACAACCCAACCAACCAACTGAAGCCAAGCAACCAACCATCTCGTGAACCAACCAGCCAGTCAGTCAAGTCAGTCAGCCAGCCAGCCTACCCACACCCAACTATTCCAAATATGGCGAATCCAGAGCTCCAGTCAGCCAGCTCGCTAGTCCACTGGCCCACCTGTCTCCCCAAATTGGGTCATAGTGTTGGTGTGAAGGCTGAATCATACCACTACACGTATACACCAATAATACCACACCCAACATATAGTACTGTATAACATTTTAGCACTTTACGGCGGCATATACCACACTGTCATACATAATACCAAGCCTTCATACATTACTCCATACATAATACCAAGCCTTCATACATTACTCCATACATAATACCAAGTCTTCACACATTACTCCATACATAATACCAAGTCTTCACACATTACTCCATACATAATACCAAGTCTTCATACATTACTCCATACATAATACCAAGTCTTCACACATTACTCCATACATAATACCAAGTCTTCATACATCACTCCAGCATACCAACCTTTATTTTCATATATATAACCATCATACATCACCTTTTTTTATAACATAGATGTATACAGCTATGGAATGAAATGGTAAAACTGATGTCGAGAAAAATAATATATCATCTCAATATAATAAATACAACCTTCTCCTCTCATACACGCAACCCACTTTTAACAAGAAACAATACAACGTGTGTTATTCAGAGAGACAATCAAAGACTTCCGTTGTCACTCCCTCATCCAGCCTCATCTCCCTCCTCTCTCTCCCTCATCCAGCCTCCTCTCCCTCCCCTCTCTCCCACATCCAGCCTCATCTCCCTCCCTCATCCAGCCCCATCTCCCTCCCCTCTCTCCCTCATCCAGCCTCATCTCCCTCCCCTCTCTCCCTCATCCAGCCTCATCTCCCTCCCCTCTCTCCCTCATCCAGCTTCATCTCCCTCCTCTCTCCAACATCCAGCCTCACCTCCCTCATTGCAGGCCTCCTTCCACACCTTACTATTCTTCCTCCTACCCTCCCTCGCTCTTCCTTCTAAACTTCATTTCACACTCTTTCTTTCCCCTTCCTATATCTTTCCACATCTCCACCGCTACATTAAAATCCCATCCCTTCCTACCCTCCTCCTTCCCGCACCCTTCCACTAACTTTTTTCTTGTAGCCTCTCTTCTCTTTCCACCTTCTCACATATTCTAGTTTCCCTTCCACAAACTTTTTCATCCACTCCCACTCTCTCTCTAAAACCTCCTCTACCTCCTTGTCCCACTCCTACCCTCCCACACCTCACCCCATCCCCGCCTTCACATCACTTCCTACACCCAACTACTATACAAAAAAAAAAAAAAAAAACTTTCATTGTCACACCCTATATCACACACACTTTTCCCCTGCCACTACCCTTCTCCGACACCCACCCACCTACTCCCTCCACCCAAGATATGAGTGGAGAGTAATTGCATGTGACGTCTGCAATCACACACACACTCATTGCGACGACCTTGCAACGGCTCGGCAATTAAAGGCGTAACTCGGGCTTGAAGGTCACAGAGATCGGGGTTGAGAGTAAAATGTGTTTTTTAAAACAATAGACACGTGGACCTCAATATATATATATATATATATATATATATATATATATATATATATATATATATATATATATATATATATATATATATATATATATATATAGAGAGAGAGAGAGAGAGATGAGAGAGAGAGAGAGAGAGAGAGAGAGAGAGAGAGAGAGAGAGAGAGAGATAAAGAGTGAACACACTGCTCAGATTTCGAGTGTTTTTGTTGTTGTTGTTAAAAAAGGTGTAGGGTAAGGTTTTAAATCAGGTTCATATTATTATATTTTTGCTATTGATGTCATAGTTCTAATATGAAAGTTGCATGAGAAGTCTTACAGGGCGAATATTTAAACGTTGTAATCAAACAGATTGACGTAAAAGGACACAAATACCTTCACGAGTCCATTTGTCTTGGGGAGAATTGAAGGGCAACTGACTCCTTCAGAAGATTACCACAACATAAACAGAAGGAATTTGTTTTGTCGTATAGTTTGGAGGAATTAGAAGCTCTATAATTTGTCCATAATATACTATAAACTTTAAAAAAAAATCAATGTCAAGCACTTTCTTCATCCGACGACCGAATTTTGGGTTCTTAAATATACCTTAATTAACACGAATTTTTAAGAGCCCTCAACTCAACCCATGCAGTCAAATCTAGACCATCAGTATACTTACAATAAGGGTTGCTTTCAATGAAGTTGTAGATATTCGACGTTACAGCAACAAGAATCATTAACATAAATGGTAAAATGTGGGAGGGTAACACACACACGCACACGGACACACACACGCACACGGACACACACACGCACTCGCACACGCACTCGCACACACACGCACTCGCACACACACACACAACGCACACACACCAGCTGACGCCACAAAGCACATGAGGGTGACGTGTGGATGCATCACAACACTTCAGACAATACAGAGATCCGTCCCTCACATCCCAGACAGACAGACATTCCACCATAAACATTAAGTTGAATATCACACCCGTCATGTACGTTAGTCCAAGGAGCTTACACATCAAGAGGTATTGTGCAGTTAGAAAAGACATAGACCTACGTATGTGTGTGTGTGTGTGTGTTTGTAATAATAATAATAATATTAATAAACGGTTTATTGAGGTTGCAGCCATAAGTGTGAGTGTGTGTGTGTGTGTGTGTGTGTGTGTGTGTGTGTGTGTGTGTGTGTGTGTGTGTGTGTGTGTGTGTGTGTGTGTGTGTGTGTGTGTGTGTGTGTGTGTGTGTGTGTGTGTGTGTGACCTTGAGTATATACATTTCAGGAAAAAAAAATACACGTACACACCACACCTGTCTCACCTCCCCCCCTCCCCCCCGGTCAGAAGCAAACACCTGTGTATATACAACTCCATACTGATACTAC